>QANX01007091.1:0-37298 GCA_003254975.1 Ochetophila trinervis | reverse complement strand
ATATTATTTAGAAAAATTTAAAAGAAAAAAATGTAATATATCAATAAATAAATAAATACCATATCTTCTCTCTTTCTTCCACATTGGCAGCACACTGTGGACGGGGACACAATTATACTTTATTATGGGCAATGATAGGATTCTATGGCTTCTTCAATTCCAATTATTCTTACCAACTTATATGCTATTTTTAGTTTGTTTTTTGTTTAACATTTTCAAAGTTTGAAAGAAACATCAGTCCCAGTTTTCATTTTAATTCTCTAGTTTGTCCTCATTAAGCTGAATCTGTCTTGCTACTTTCTAGTTGAAGGGCAATTTTTAATGACAAACTTTTTACCTTATTAATTCCAAATTTTTTATTTTTATTTTTTTTATTGGAATTGAGAGATTCAATTCATGATACTTTTTTAGTTATTAGTAATTATTATTATTGTTGTGGTGATTTTTCGTCTCGGGCTGGGCTCCTCGGGTACCTGCAAAAACGGAGCCAAACCGGTTAGGGGGGCGCCGGTGTGGTGGCCGGCGTTTCCCCTCCGATGCTTAAGTCAGTGCTCATCTTTGTTTACTAACCAAAAACAATAAAAGTGATTGAGAAAATGGCTAAAAAGGGGGAAAGGGGGGTCAAATTCGGAGGAGAAAAAGGTAGAAAAAATTTCATGGGAGAGTTTTTGGGAGCTGTCTGGCCGAGAGAAATTCCAAGTTGGAGGAAAAAAGGAGAAAAGTTAGAGAGAAAGGGAGAGCCAAAAACAATCCAAAATGGACTCCAAAAATCTGGCATCCTTTTAGTGGGAGGGCTGTCCGGTTTTTTGTGAGGTGATGGAGGTAATGAATAGTGGTTTGTACTTTATTAGGTAGTGTAATCATTACATGGAAAGGCCAAAATCACCTTTATTTTCCCAAATGCATGGCTTTGTGGTCTCCAAATCTACCAACCTCAAGGCAGCCGGATTTTTTGGAGAAAGGAGAGGGAGAGGGTGGCAGTTTTGATGGGAGTTGGTGATGTCTAGGGCTGCGTGCGGCTCCAAATTTAATTCTCCCTTTTGCCCCTTTTATTCAATACCTCATAACTTACACATGGAGGGTCTGAATTAATTCACTAAAGGCCTGATGTCTCAGATGGGAGACAAGTGTCTCTACCCAAATTCATGGGCTTAGGATGGCTTCTGGGCTTAGGTGGCCTACCACATTGTTGGGTATTCAATTTATTACCCATAATTACTAGATATTAAGCCTAATTAATAGACAAAAATGCCCACAATAATTATTATTATTATTATTATTTTTTGTTGGTAAAGTAGTAAAAAGCGATTATTATTTTTTTGGTGAATAGTAAAAAGCGATTATGATATAACATAATAAATATAATTCCACATATATCAAAACAGATAATTGATGAGGGGTAAAGAATATAAAAAAAAAAAAATTCTGACCTATATTAATTTTTTTTTTTTTTTTTTTTTAAAAAAAACCCACGCCGCAGCCTTTTCTGCGGGGGATGGGACGGGCAGTTAATGCCCTCCCCACGTCTTGCACGCCTTCCCCCACTCCTGCACGCCAGTCACGTCCGCACACTCCACGATCCCTCTCTTCTTCTCTTCTCTTCTTTCTTCTCTTTTCTTCTTTCAAACCGAAAACCCTTCCTGGTTCTCTCCCTGCCAACACGACGAAGAGAGACGCGTGTGTCAACTCCTCAAATTGCCCGAAAACTCAGGCTGTTCCCTTCCTGCCTTGCTCGGTTCTGTTGGCGGCGCCTCCTTCCCTTCCGATTAAGCGTCGGTAAGTCCCAGTTATCCTCCCCAACTCTCCTTTGGCTGTTTTGGCTGCTTGTTCGCTGGTTCACCATACTGACCCCTCACTATTTCCTCAGCTTTGCTCGGGCTCTTGGTCAGGAGAGAAACTCCTCCTCGTCACACCTTGCCATTCCCTCGGGTTCGCCGACGATCTGAAGGTACGGACACCTTCCCTCTCTGTCTCGCCCCCATTTAGGGCTTTTACATTGCTTTATTCTTCAATTTTGTTGCGTGCTGTTGTGTGTTGTTGCTTGGTAGAATTTTTAGGTGTACTGCTTTGTGTAGGAATAGGGGGCCTAGGTTAGGACCCTGGACGTCGTGGCCTGAAACCAGGGGGCCACGCCGCGGCTCGCCGCTTAGGCGTAGGCTACGTGTCCAGGTATTGGTCCAGGTCTAGATAGGAACTGAGGGTACAATACATGGGACTGGGGGTGAGGCTCCGGACTTGGGCGGAGGTCAAGTAACCGAGGCTGGAACTCGGGACCTGGGTGGAGGCTAGGGAACCGAGGCTGAAACTCGGGACTTGGGTGGAGGCCAAGGAGCCGAGGCTGAAACTCGGGACCTGGGTGGAGGCCAAGGCACCGAGGCTGAAACTCGGGACCTGGGTGGAGACCCAGGAGCCGAGGCTGAAACTCGGGACCTGGGTAGAGGCCAAGGCACCGAGGCTGAAACTCGGGACCTGGGTGGAGGCCAAGGCACCGAGGCTGAAACTCGGGACCTGAGTGGAGGCCAAGGCACCGAGGCTGAAACTCGGGACTTGGGTGGAGGCCAAGGCACCGATGTTAAAGTCGGGATCCAAACCTGTGCTTTTGGGCGTAGCGCGGCGAGGTTTGGGGAACGTCGAGGTGCTGGCCTACGGTTCACGTGCCTTAAAGTCCTTGGCGAGCTGCTCCTTCTTGTCCAGGGGATGGCCGTCCTGACAGTCGAGCTGCTTCTCTGTTTCAGATGTCTCGCCCTTCACCGAGCGGTGGTGGTGATAACTCAAGTTGCCCCTTACTTAGCCAGCCCTTAAGTTTCCAAACCCTCATTGATCGAGTGCCCCAACCCTTCAGGCCTAACGTTTTTTACGAGCCACCATACTCCTACCTGAGGGCTATCAACGTTTCGCAGATGGTGGACATCTCTGACTCCTCGGACTCTAAATCCAGTGCTAACTCCGGGGCGGAGGGACAAGCAGGTTCCTCTGCGGCTGCAGCCGGAGCGGCCGGGCCCTCGGCAGCAGCCGGCGCGGCTGAGTCTTCTCAGGAGGGAGAAGAGGTGAGGGTCCCCGAGGGAACGTGGAGTTATGATGAGGTCGAATCTAGGCTCACCCAGGCCGACCTGGACCAGCTGAAGCTGGATTATTCGGTGCCAGATGAGATCACCTTTCGGGTGCCCGGGAGCGACGAGTTGCCCAGCTGTCCTCTTTCTGGCGAGATCGCCATGAATCGGTAGTTCTTCAAATGCGGGCTGAGGTTACCGCTCCCGCTCTTTGTCCGGCGCCTTCTCCGCGAGGTCCGGCTGGCCCCCCTTCAGCTAAATCCCAACGCGTGGAAGGGGATTTATTGCTGTTTCGTGCTGTGGCAAGAGCATTTCGGCATCGACCCCACCCCCTCCGAGATACAGGCGTGCTTCGAAATTAGGTCAGCCGCCAACAAGGTTGGCTCCTTCTGTTACTACCCCCGGCGCAGGAAGTTTCTAGTGAAACCTCCTGAGGTCTCGAACTGGCAACGGGAGTGGTTCTTCGTCGGTGGGGACTGGGAAGACGGGAGTGAGCTCGTGACCCCCCGTAGGTTTTGCGGGAACAACCATAAGTGGAGCCCATCCTTNGGAGAAAGGAGAGGGAGAGGGTGGCGGTTTTGATGGGAGTTGGTGATGTCTAGGGCTGCGTGCGGCTCCAAATTTAATTCCCCCTTTTGCCCCTTTTATTCAATAACTCATAACTTACACATGGAGGGTCTGGATTAATTCACTAAAGGCCTAATGTCCCAGATGGGAGACAAGTGTCTCTACCCAAATTTATGGGCTTAGGATGTCTTCTGGGCTTAGGTGGCCCACCGCATTGTTGGGTATTCAATTTATTACCCATAATTGCTAGGTATTGGGCCCAATTAATGGGCAAAAATGCCCACAACAATAGCCCCCAAATTGATCCAATTTGAAAGTTGAATCAATTTCAAAGATGAAATATACCTGTTGGGCGCAAATGCTTAGATTTTGGCATTTGAATTTCGGGATAACTGATTTTTCCCGTTTCTTTCTCTCTCTCTTTTTTTTTTTTTTTTTTTTTTTAAAAAAAACCCACGCCGCAGCCTTTTCTGCGGGGGATGGGACGGGCAGTTAATGCCCTCCCCACGTCTTGCACGCCTTCCCCCACTCCTGCACGCCAGTCACGTCCGCACACTCCACGATCCCTCTCTTCTTCTCTTCTCTTCTTTCTTCTCTTTTCTTCTTTCAAACCGAAAACCCTTCCTGGTTCTCTCCCTGCCAACACGACGAAGAGAGACGCGTGTGTCAACTCCTCAAATTGCCCGAAAACTCAGGCTGTTCACTTCCTGCCTTGCTCGGTTCTGTTGGCGGCGCCTCCTTCCCTTCGATTAAGCATCGGTAAGTCCCAGTTATCCTCCCCAACTCTCCTTTGGCTGTTTTGGCTGCTTGTTCGCTGGTTCACCATACTAACCCCTCACTATTTCCTCAGCTTTGCTCGGGCTCTTGGTCAGGAGAGAAACTCCTCCTCGTCACGCCTTGCCGTTCCCTCGGGTTCGCCGACGATCTGAAGGTACGGACACCTTCCCTCTCTGTCTCGCCCCCATTTAGGGCTTTTACATTGCTTTATTCTTCAATTTTGCTGCGTGCTGTTGTGTGTTGCTGCTTGGTAGAATTTTTAGGTGTACTGCTTTGTATAGGAATAGGGGGCCTAGGTTTGGACCCTGGACGTCGTGGCCTGAAACCAGGGGGCCACGCCGCGGCTCGCCGCTTAGGCGTAGGCTACGTGTCCAGGTATTGGCCCAGGCCTAGATAGGAACTGAGGGTACAATACATGGGACTGGGGGTGAGGCTCCGGACTTGGGCGGAGGTCAAGTAACCGAGGCTGGAACTCGGGACCTGGGTGGAGGCTAGGGAACCGAGGCTAAAACTCGGGACTTGGGTGGAGGCCAAGGAGCCGAGGCTGAAACTCGGGACCTGGGTGGAGACCCAGGAGTCGAGGCTGAAACTCGGGACCTGGGTGGAGGCCAAGGCACCGAGGCTGAAACTCGGGACCTGGGTGGAGGCCAAGGCACCGATGTTAAAGTTGGGATCCAAACCTGTGCTTTTGGGCGTAGCGCGGCGAGGTTTGGGGAACGTCGAGGTGCTGGCCTACGGTTCACATGCCTTAAAGTCCTTGGCAAGCTGCTCCTTCTTGTCCAGGGGATGGCCGTCCTGACAGTCGAGCTGCTTCTCTGTTTCAGATGTCTCGCCCTTCACCGAGCGGTGGTGGTGATAACTCAAGTTGCCCCTTACTTAGCCAGCCCTTAAGTTTCCAAACCCTCATTGATCGAGTGCCCCAACCCTTCAGGCCTAACGTTTTTTACGAGCCACCATACTCCTACCTGAGGGCTATCAACGTTTCGCAGATGGTGGACATCTCTGACTCCCCGGACTCTAAATCCAGTGCTAACTCCGGGGCGGAGGGACGAGCAGGTTCCTCTGCGGCTGCAGCCGAAGCGGCCGGGCCCTCGGCAGCAGCCGGCGCGGCTGAGTCTTCTCAGGAGGGAGAAGAGGTGAGGGTCCCCGAGGGAACGTGGAGTTATGATGAGGTCGAATCTAGGCTCACCCAGGCCGACCTGGACCAGCTGAAGCTGGATTATTCGGTGCTAGATGAGATCACCTTTCGGGTGCCCGGGAGCGACGAGTTGCCCAGCTGTCCTCCTTCTGGCGAGATCGCCATGAATCGGTGGTTCTTTAAATGCGGGCTGAGGTTACCGCTCCCGCTCTTTGTTCGGCGCCTTCTCTGCGAGGTCCGACTGGCCCCCCTTCAGCTAAATCCCAACGCGTGGAAGGGGATTTATTGCTGTTTCGTGCAGTGGCAAGAGCATTTCGGCATCGATCCCACCCCCTCCGAGATACAGGCGTGCTTCGAAATTAGGTCAGCCGCCAACAAGGTTGGCTCCTTCTGTTACTACCCCTGGCGCAGGAAGTTTCTAGTGAAACCTCCTGAGGTCTCGAACTGGCAACGGGAGTGGTTCTTCATCGGTGGGGACTGGGAAGACGGGAGTGAGCTTGTGACCCCCCGTAGGTTTTGCGGGAACAACCATAAGTGGAGCCCATCCTTCCCTACCATGGATGAGTCTAGCAGGTTTAGGGTTAACCACATCCTGGACCTTGAGCTGTACGAGAGGGACTCCACCATCCTCTTAAAGGAGGCCAGACTGGCTGGCGGTAGCGCTCGGCTACTTTTACCTTGCTTTTAGTTTGCTTTGTTTATTTAAGTGTTTAACTTCCGGATTGCTTTTTTGGCGCAGTGATGTCGTCAGGTGTTGGGTTCAAACGGACTCTGCCTGGTCGCCCCGACAGGAGCCAGGCAGCGAAGTCGGTGAAAGCTAGTCCTGGGCAGTCTGTCCGAGCCCCAGCTGCTGCGGTGGAGAGTTCGACCTTGCCCCCTCTGCCCTCTAAGAGCGCCTCCTCTAAGGACCCTAAGGGAGGCGTTAGCTCTTCTCAGCCGAGGGAAAGTGGGGACCAAACGCCTGCTTCCAGGAGCAGTGCACGCCTTTCTAAGGGTATGAGGGATTCTTCCCCGGAGGGGAGCCGAGGGGAAAGAAGCAGATCACCTGGCCGCGTAGGTGAATTTGTGAACTTTCTGTCAAAGGATGTCCTCCCAGCTGAGGATAGGTGGCTTTCTGGGATCTCCGACTCGTCGCTCCCTGCTGAGGCCTCTCGTTTGGTCGGCTTGGTGAGAATCCGTATTTCTAAGTCCCTGGGGACTTTGACCTCTTCTGCTATTCACTTGCGTGTTTTTCTTTACTGTGCAGGGGCCTTCGTGGTTTTCAAGCTTCAGGAGCAGATCGCCCGTCATAGGAATTATCTGCGACTGCTGTCATAGACCTGAGGGAGTCTCAAAAGAAGCTGGAGGAGGCTAAAAGACGCATGGCCGAACTTGAGCTCCTAATGACGAAGAAGGACTTGGAGGTCAACTAGAAGGAAGGCGACCTTAAGCTGAAGGAAGCTGAGCTGAAGCTCAGTGATGCTGAGATAAGGAAAAAAGATCAACTCCTTATCGCATCCACTGCCCGGCTTAAGGAGCAGGTCAAAGAGTTGGAGGGGCTGAAAGCCGAGCTTGAGGAGGCGAAGAGGAACCTCCAGCTGAAGGACGACGAGATCACGAGGCTGTACGATGAGGCCGAGGATCAGTTTGATGCGGGTGCTGACTTTGCGGTCACGTTTATCAAGTCTAAGTTTCCTGATCTCGATTTCAGCCTTCTGGATCAGCCTGGGGATCCAGCTTCGGTCCCTGCCGCTTCGGCTGGTCCATCAGTTCCTCCCTCGGAGCCATCTTCCTCTGGCCCTGCTATAACTTCGGGCTCTCCTCCGGTTGCGTGACCGTCAGCGGCTTCCGTCTCNNNNTTTTTTTTTTTTTTTTAAAGTTTTTTTTTTTTTTTTTTTTTTTTTTTTTTTTTTTTTTTTTTTTTTTTTTTTTTTTTTTTTTTTTTTTAAAGACAATTCCTGGCTAGTTAATGCCAGAGCTAGCTCCCATGTAACCCTTTTGGCAATGAAATTGAAAAAATCCTTCGTGCATAATGATGTGTATTTACTTATGCTTGCGTTCCAATTGTTTTTTTTTTTTGTGTGAAGCACTTAGACACTTATTGCCTCTGTAGCCCCCTACTCTTCCCTGTTTGTCGGTAGAGGAACTGGGGAGAGTTATCATATATGTTGGTGACTTTTGAGCCCGCCTGGTCTCGCTGTTATCCTTGCCTTTAACTTTTAAAGGTTTGGCTACTTGATCGTTTTAGCTGCCAGCTCCTGGTCGATCCGAGCCCAGCTCGGGGAGCCTTTAGTCTCTGGGCACTTGGCCTCCTGGCTGTTTTAGCTTGCGGCTCCTGGTCGATCCGAGGCCAGCTCGGGGAGCCTCTAGCCTCTGGGGGTTCAGCCCCCTGGCTGTCTTAGCCTGAATTTTGTGAGCAAACACTTGCACTTTTTTTTTAAAAGGAAAATACCGTTTTATTGATAATAACATCACGTCGTACAAACCGAACATAAAAGTTACATAAGCTACTGAAAATAAATCTTCAGATGTTCTGCATTCCATGGGTGGGCGAGAATCTTTCCGTCTTCTCCCTCCAATTGATAGGTTCCGGGTCAGATCACTATTCTCACTTGGTATTGGCCTTCCCAGGTCGGGCCCATAGCTCCCGTTCCATGTTCTCTAGTGTTTAGCGTGACCTTTCTCAGGACTAAGTCACCGGGCCGAAAAGTTCTCTGTTTTACTTTAGAATTGTAGTACCTAGCTGACTGTTGCTGATAGGCCGCTGCGCGTACTTGAGCTAGATCCCTTGTTTCTTCTATCAGGTCCAGGTTAAGCCTTATTTGCTCCTCATTCTCTTCAGACTGGAAGTGTTCAGTTCTGAAGTTCGGTATTCCTATCTCGATTGGAATGACTGCCTCAGCTCCGAAGGCTAGCGAGAAAGGGGTTTCTCTTGTTCCTGTTCTTGGGGTTGTCCTGTAGGCCCACAAGATTTCAGGGAGCTTTTCTGCCCAAGCCCCCTTGTGCTTGTCTAACCTGGCTTTCAAATTCAACTTAATTATCTTGTTCGCGGCCTCGACTTGGCCATTAGCCTGGGGGTGAAATGGTGAAGAGAAAGCTGCCTTGATCCCCAAACTTGAGCACATGTCTCTGTAACTTTTGTTGTCGAACTGCTTCCCGTTGTCGGTGACGATAGTGTGGGGTATCCCGAAGCGGCAGATGATGGATTTCCAAATGAAGCTTGACGTTTTAGCTTCAGTGATAGTTGACAGGGGCTCAGCTTCAACCCACTTAGTGAAGTAGTCGATTGCCACTATAGCGAACTTCGCCTGGCCGCGTCCTGTTGGGAGAGGTCCAATGAGGTCAACTCCCCACTGAGCGAACGGCCACGGGCTTCTAATGGAGGTGAGCTGCTCTGGTGGTTTCTTCTGGACCTTTGCAAACCTCTGACAAGGGTCACATTTCTTCATGAATTTCTTCGCGTCTTCCTGCATGGTCGGCCAATAATAGCCTTGGCGGACTATTTTATGTGCTAGCGACCTCCCTCCTGAGTGGTTCCCACAAACTCCTTCGTGGACTTCCCTCAGGACATAGTCCGCCTCCTCCTCTCCTAGGCATCTCAAGTAGGGTAGTGAGAAGCCTCTCTTGTACAGTATTCCACTGATGAGGGTATACTGTGGCACTTTGTACCTGAGTCTTCAAGCTTCCAGTTTGTCCTCGGGTAGTATGCCATCCGCTAAAAATCTGATTATTGGGTCTCTCCATCCGGCTTCTCCTCCACTGGGCTCATCTTCAGCGTTTTGCCTGAGATGCTGGGCTGCGTCAGTGTTTCAATGGGAATTGTGCGCATTAGCTCCGACTCGGTGGCTGATGCTAGCTTGGCAAGCGAATCGGCGTTTGAGTTTTCGGCCCTTGGAATTTGCGTGATATGGTGCTCTTCAAAATCTTTTAACAACTCCTTGACTACCTTCAGGTAGCTGATCATGCTTGCCCCCTTGGCCTGGTATTCTGATTTGACTTGCCTTACTACCAGCTGCGAGTCACTGTACCTGTGTACCCTCCTAGCCCCCAGTGACTGCGCCATTTTGAGCCCCGCGATTAGTGCCACATATTCTGCCTCATTGTTAGATGCCTTAAATCCAAGTCTAAGCGCATACTCAAGCTTTACATGGTCTAGAGCTGGAGTGGTTAGGATGAACCCTGCCCCGCTTCCGTGCTCATTGGATGACCCGTCAGTATGCAAGGTCCATAACGGAGCCGGGTGTGTGTCGCTTGCTTCACCGTGGTCACTTGGGACAATGATTTCTTCTTCTTCTGAGGTAGTAAACTCGGCGATGAAGTCGGCCACTGCCTGAGCTTTTATCGCCGTGCGGGGCTTATATAATATTTCGTACTGTCCCAGCTCTATGGACCACTTGATCAATCTCCCGGATGTCTCTGGCTTCTGCGGCACCTGCCTGAGGGGGTAGCTAGTGGGCACAGTGATCGAATGTGCCTGAAAATATGGTTTCAGCTTCCTTGAGGACATAACCAAGGCTAGGGCTAGCTTCTCTATACTGGGGTACTTGGTCTCTGTTTGTACCATGGCCTTACTAACATAGTAGATCGGCAGCTGGGCTGTTCCTTCTTCTCGTATGAGGGCTGAACTCACTGCTGTCTCTGACACAGCCAAGTAGAGGAGTAACGTCTCCCCACAAATCGGCTTGGAGAGCAGAGGTGAAGTGCTCAGGTATTTCTTGAGTTGGGAGAAAGCCTCCTCGCACTCCTCAGTCCACACGAAGTCCTTAGCTCCTCTAAGGATTTTGAAAAATGGTACGCATTTGTCCGTGGCCCTTGAGACAAACCGGTTAAGAGCTGCCACCTTCCCAGTGAGTCTTTGAACCTCCTTCACCTTCCGGGGTGACGCCATCTCCATGATTGCCTTTATTTTATCTGGGTTGGCTTCAATTCCACGTTGGTTCACCATGAAACCTAAGAATTTCCCAGAGGCTACTCCGAAAGCACATTTAGCGGGGTTGAGCATCATTTTATGTTTCCTCAAGACATCAAACATTTCGCTTAGGTGATCCAGATGCTTGCTCGCCTTGCTACTCTTCACTAGCATGTCATCCACGTACACCTCCATTGTCTTTCCAATCTGATCAGCAAACATTTTGTTAACCAGCCTCTGGTAGGTGGCTCCAACATTCTTGAGCCCGAAAGGCATCACCTTATAGCAGTATAGCCCGAGGTTGGTGATGAAGGCGGTCTTTTCCTGATCGTCAGAGTGCATTCCAATCTGGTTGTACCCAGAGAAGGCGTCACAGAAGCTATATAGCTCACTACCCGCCGTGGAATCTACCAGCTGGTCAATCTTGGGTAGCGGGAAGCTGTCCTTGGGGCATGCTTTGTTCAGGTCCATGAAGTCCACACACACCCGCCAGTCTCCATTGCTCTTCTTCACCAACACCACATTGGCCAGTCAGGTGGGGTACGTTACTTTTCTGATGAACCCCGCCTTCAGGAGCTTGTCCACTTCAGTCTTGATCGCTTCATATCTCTCAGGGTTAAAGGCTTTTCTCTTCTGCTTCACTGGTCTGAAGCTAGGGTCCACGTTTAGCCTGTGCACCATAACCTTCGCGTCTATTCCTGGCATATCTTCGTGGGACCATGCAAACACATCGGAATTGGTCCTTAAAAAATCTGACAGTTCCTCCTTCAGTTTGGGGGAGAGCATTGTACCGACTCTCGTAGTTCTCTCCGGATTGTTTGGATCTATCTGGATGTTGGCAAGCTCCTCCACCGGCTCTCCCCTGAACAGCTCTCGCCTCCTATCACCCAGCTTCTCCTCAGAAAGTTCTTCCTCGGTCATCTGGATCTCCGTCATTAACAAATCTTCAGCTGTCGCCTTTGGATCTGCCTCAGTTGCCTGTGAGATGTTCTTTCCGTCAGCTTCGGGTGTCGTTGGTGAAGTGAATGCTTCGAGAGGCGGCTCGGAACATTCTTGCTCGGAGGGCAGTCCGAGTCTCCGCGGATCTTCTCGTGGTGTCAGGTTCCGAGTTGGCCCAGAACATTTCTGTTTGGGGGTTGGTGCTGCCTTGGAGGGTTCAGCGCGGATCAGGTAGTTGAGGCTTTCATGACACGGCTCGGGGCGATTCTGCCCGGAGGTGGAGAAAATGGGTAGCGCCTCGGTGTGGGTGTCCTTTTCTCTAAGAGCCGTGGCGTAACACTGCCTGGATTCGTACTGATCTCCTCGTACCACTCCGACACCTTCTCCTTTTGTTGGGAACTTCATCATGAGGTGGTAGGTTGAGGTTGCTGCTCTCAAAGCATTGAGGGCGGGTCTTCCCAGAATGGCGTTATATGATGACGCCGACTTTACCACCAAGAAATTTATTAGGACAGTGGACCTGTTTGGGATTTCCCCCACAGTGAGAGGCAGCTCGACGGAACCTTCGGGGAGAATCGTTTCTCCAGTGAAACCCATCAGCGGCGTCCGCACAGGTTTGAGGACGTCTCTCTTCAGCCTCATTGCGTCGAAGGCAGGCGTGTACAGAATATTGGCAGAACTTCCGTTGTCAATTAACATCCGGTACACTCGGTGATTGGCAACCTGGGCTGTCACCACAATAGCGTCGTCATGTGGGTGCTGTACTCTTGCGGCTTCTTCGTCTGTGAACGTTATAGAGAAGCTCTCTCTGCGGGTTGCCTTCATTGGTCTGAAGGTGCAGTTCACCTCATGATGCATGTCTAGGCATTTGGCTCCTCTCGCGTATGCCTTACGTGACCGGTTGGATTCACCCCCGACTCCTGGTTCACCCTTGATCATCCTCACACTACCGAGTATATTATCTGGGTGCAGTGGAGGTGACGGTGCCTCTCTCCTTCCAACATCTTCCCGCCTTGGGGGAAGTGGAGCGTTAGGCCCTGCAACTTTCGCCAAGAACTCCTTCAGCTGCCCTCTTTGGATGAGGGCTTCAATTTCGTCCCTCAGCTCCGTGCACTCCTCCGTAGTGTGCCCATAGTCCCTGCAGTATTTGTTCTTATTCCTGAATTTGAATGGGGTCCTCATTGGGAAGGGTTTCTTCAGCAGGTTGTTTCCTTCGATTTGCATTAGCACTTCCGAGCGAGTTGTGTTGAGGGGGGTGAACCTCTCAAACTTGCTCTTGGGTGGCCGTGGTGCCAGGCTCACCTCTTCGTAACTTCTCTTATTGTTGCGGGGCGGGGTACTCCTCTGATTTTTTCTGACTTCAGGTCTCACGCTTCCTCCGCTTCGGTTCAGGTTTCTCTTGCATTGAATAATTTCTTCAGCGGAGATGTGTTTGTAGACTTCGGCCAACATCTTCGAAAATGTTCGAGGCGGGTTCTTAGCTATCGTCCTAATGAAGTCCTCATCGCGGACTCCATCATGCATAGCTTGCATCGTCCGATCGTCCGTGCAGCCTTCGATTTGTATTATCACATCCGAAAATCTTTGGACATATGCCTTCAAAGACTCATTTTCTCCTTGCATAACTGATGACAAGTGAGAGGGCGGCTTCTTTACTGGCCTAGCTCTTATAAATTGCGCCATAAAGGCGCTTTCTAGTTGACTGAAAGAATTAATCGAGCCAGGGCGTAAGCCGGTGAACCACGTCCGTGCTACTCCTCCCAGGGTTAAAGGGAAAGCGCGGCACTTGATAGCATCTTCTGCAGCTTCAAATTCCATCCATACTTTATAGGCTCCAAGGTGCTCCGCCGGGTCTCCTTTGCCTTCATACCTTCCCACACTCGGCATTTTGAAATCCTTAGGGAGCCCAGCTCGGCGTATCCCTATACCGAATGGCAAGGTTTCTTGTCCTGGTCTCGGCGCATAGGCGTAGGGATGTGGGTGACGGATCAGGTGCTGCTGGTCGCTGCGGAATTTCATGTAAGCCTCATCTTTGAGTCTTCTCTGCTCCACCTCAATCCTTTGTGCCTCTTCGACTTCCATTCTCCTCCTTTCAAGTTCGCGCCTCTGTCTCTCTTCGGCTACTAGCCTCAATTTCTCTTCAGCTAGGATTTTCCTCCTTTCTTCTGCGCGGATTTTCTGCCTTTCTTCTGCCCGGATGAACCTTCTCTCTTCCTCCTCTTCGGCTTGCCTCCTGCGTTCATCCCGGGATTCCGCTCTCTCTTGCTCCTCTCGCGCTCGCCTTCTGGCTTCGAGGGAAGCCCTTAAGTTACTGAGGTCTAGGCCCTCATTAGGAGAGGAGAAGGCGTCGCTCACTGATCTAGTCCGCAGGCTATTTCGCTCCGCAACTGGCAGCTGGTGGGCAGGCGAGGGGTGGTTCCTCCCTGGGTTCCTCCGTGCTTCGCCCAGGGGGGTCTCAGGTTTGGTCTCGATCGCGCTGGCCTCCCTTGCCGTGAGCCTCTAGCCGTGGTTCCCAGCTCCTCTCCCGGTGCTCCCCCGTCTCCATGAGTTCGCAGGATAATGCGGTCTCGTGGAGAGTCCACTAGAGCTGGGCTTATCATCGTTCGTGAGAGCGGCTCACGGTTGGTTCGCTGCTGGATTTCTAGGAGGCCAATGACTTGTTCTATCCGGTTTTCCAAGTCGGATATTCGAGTTCGCTCCTAGCGTGGGGCGATGCGTCTCTCACTTCGCCTTCGAGCTGGAGGCAGCAGTTGGGAGGGCAGGATGCTTGGTTCAGCTGCCGGTATTGACGTCCCCCGGTTCGGGAAGGAGCTAGTTCTCATGGGCTGCTTGCCCCTGGCTTCTCTGTTGGACGGTTCAGCTCCATCCAACGTGACCTGCTGTTCCGGATGGGTGTCTGTCATCTCGCTTCAGGTGTGGTTTTGGTTCGGCTGAGTTCTCCGCTCTGGTGGGGTCGAATTTCGCTTCAATTGTGTTGAGCTTCAGCTCAGTTCACTCCAGCTTCAGTTTAGTTCGGCTGCGGCCAGGTTCAATCTCAGCTTCATTCAGGTTCAGATTTAGCTTCGACCACCTCAGCTTCGGTTCAGTCCACCTCAGCTTCAGCTAGGTTCAGCTTTAGCTTTAGCTAGGTTCAGATTTAGCTTCGTCCACCTCAGCTTCAGCTAGATTCAGCTTTAGCTTCAGCTAGGTTCAGATTTAGCTTCGACCACCTCAGCTTCAGCTAGATTCAGCTTTAGCTTCAGCTAGGTTTAGATTTAGCTTCGTCCACCTCAGCTTCGGTTCAGTCCACCTCAACTTCAGCTAGATTCAGCTTTAGCTTCAGCTAGGTTCAGATTTAGCTTCGTCCACCTCAGCTTCGGTTCAGTCCACCTCAGCTTCAGCTAGATTCAGCTCTAGCTTCAGCTAGGTTCATCCCAGGTGCTAGGGTGAAACATGTATGTATACGTAGGTTGTTTTTTTTTGGGACCAGCACTTTAACTTTCAGAAGCACACCACACAACTATTAGCCAAGAAAGGGATGGAATCACCAAGACAAATCGAGGACTGGACCTACGAAAAGTCTAGCCGGGAGCTAGAGTGTGAGAAGTCCAACCGAGTGTTAGAGCAAAACAGCTGCGAACCTTAAACAGAAAAGCTGAAAATGCGAGCTTAAGGACCAATAAAAACTGAGAAGCTGGCAAAACACAATAACACCAAGCACATTTGAAAAACCCGTGGGTTACAAGGATGAAAGAAAAAGGACACCGGTAGCTAACCAAACTCAATAAAGGTACGAGAAAGAGGACACCAACGGTGGAAACACAGCTAGCTATACTTAGTAAAGATGCGAGAAAAGATGAACACAAACAGTGGACACACCGGTTCACCGAGATAGAAAAATGTAAAAAACAACCACAAACATGAGAAATAAAAGATGGAAACAAACGTTTCCCACAGACGGCGCCAAAATGTTGTGGCGATTTTTCGTCTCGGGCTGGGCTCCTCAGGTACCTGCAAAAACGGAGCTGAACCGGTTAGGGGGGCGCCGGTGTGGTGGCCGGCGTTTCCCCTTGCCAAAATGTTGTGGCGATTTTTCGTCTCGGGCTGGGCTCCTCGGGTACCTGCAAAAACGGAGCTGAACCGGTTAGGGGGGCGCCGGTGTGGTGGCCGGCATTTCCCCTCCGATGCTTAAGTCAGTGCTCATCTTTGTTTACTAACTAAAAAAAAATAAAAGTGATTGAGAAAATGGCTAAAAAGGGGGAAAGGGGAGGGTCAAATTCGGAGGAGAAAAAGGTAGAGAAAACTTCTTGGGAGAGTTTTCGGGAGCTGTCTCGCCGAGAGAAATTCCAAGTTTTTCTTTTTTTTAGGAAAAAGGAGCCAAGTTAGAGAGAAAGGGAGAGCCAAAAATAATCCAAAAATGGACTCCAAAAATCTCCCCTCTTCCTCTTGTGGGAGGGCTGTCCGGTTTTTTGTGAGGTGAGGGAGGTAATGAATAGTGATTTGTACTTTATTAGGTAGTGTAATCATTATATGGAAAGGCCAAAATCATCCCCATTTCCCCAAATGCATGGCTTTGTGGTCTCCAAATCTACCAACCTCAAGGCAGCCGGATTTTTTAGAGAAAGGAGAGGGAGAGGGTGGCGGTTTTGATGGGAGTTGGTGATGTCTAGGGCTGCGTGCGGCTCCAAATTTAATTCCCCCTTTTGCCCCTTTTATTCAATACCTCATAACTTACACATGGAGAGTCTGGATTAATTCACTAAAGGCCTGATGTCCCAGATGGGAGACAAGTGTCTCTACCCAAATTTATGGGCTTAGGATGTCTTCTGGGCTTAGGTGGCCCACCGCATTGTTGGGTATTCAATTTATTACCCATAATTGCTAGGTATTGGGCCCAATTAATGGGCAAAAATGCCCACAACAACATTGATTTTGATTCGATTTTTAGTTGGACTACATCAGAAAAAATCAATTTTGATCAAAAATTGATTTTCTTGGATTTAACATTTATTGTTTGAAAATTTCAAATAATTTGGTTGGTTTGGTTTGGAGACCTATATTAAGTTTGACAAGTGAGATTTCTCAAGTTTCCAACTAGGAAGTTAATGATGTCAAATTTCAAGAAAATTAAAATGTTCTAAATATTTTTTTATTTTAGAATGTAAGATTTCTATTTCAATATTTCAACTCGAGGATGGTTTTTTTAAGAGGGAACAAATGATTTAGCTGTAAAATATAATATAATTAATTTTATGTATTTCAAATATTCAAATATATTATGTATTTATTTATAGTAAAATATTATTTGTAAATATTTAAGTTTTAATCTTAGCTAGCTTTAATTAGGAAACTATGAGACATATATCTTATCTTATTTATTTTAATTTAAAGATAATTTATCAGTGGTTAATATAATTAGGAAATTATAAACAAAAATTAATTGAATATAATTAGAACTTTAATATTTTATTATGTTGCTTATATTTAATTAATTAGATGGCTTTGAAATTGTAAAAGGGAGTTGATTATTAACAATATTTTGAGTTTTTTTTTTCAATTTTTATAAATTAGTTGGTATTATACGGAATCAACAATTTTTTTTATTTTTAATTATGGATTATTCCTAGGCGAATCAAAAGAAAAAAAATTATTGTAATATGTTTTTGTAAGATATTTTAATTTTTTTCATACTTGCGCACTACCTCAGATCAGTAGTTGAAATAATGGATAAGATATTTATCCCATTAGTTTTTGTTTTTTGTCGGTAGATAAAGCTTATGTGCACTATAACTTAGCTAAATATGAAAGATTAAAAGAATGGTAATATCTAAGATATTTAACATGGAAAATTCTTTAACCTAGTGGAGCTTCATTTGAATTTGAGAGAAAAATAACATGTTCACAAAATTAGAGGACGTATTAAACAATGACATGATACTTAATTATAAGTTAATTGGTCATTACTGGTAGCTTAATGCATTATAATTCCTAGAAAAAATCTTATTTTCAATATTTTGGACTTCAATTGGGTAAGAAAATTCATCAATTGAACACCGTTAAAGATGCTATTATATGTGAAAATCTGTTTCTCTGATGTAAAGATTTAGGTTGAATAGTTTTACAGATAATATCTTTTATCGAATCTGATTTTTCTAATTCGAATTTTGTTTGAGATGTGCCATATGGATAGCTCTAGGCAATCCCGTGAAAATCTTAAACAATAATTAAATTTAAAGTTTTTATTTATTTATTTATTTATTTTTCAGATGGAAATCATAGGCAGAGAATTAATTTTAAAGCATTTGAATTGACCATTAATAAAAATCACGAAAATGATAAGGTTTCCATAGGTTTCATTAAAGATACGCATGCATAGAGCATATCTATTTGATGTTTCCCAAAATTAGACGACAGGTGCAGCAAAATCTTCCAGTTGAATAATATAGCAGCTGAGAATCTTTACTATATCAAAATCTTTCTCTTTTCTTGGATCAAACCGTTACCTAATTCTGAAAGCAAAATCTTACTTTGCTTCCATAAATAATAAGATTTTCTCTTGCAGATGATGTAATTTGCCGCATTTTAAATTTTAGAATTCTAAGTCCAAACTGTCCGCAACAAGGAGATTAGTCAACTTTTCATATTTAGAACATTTTTAATAAAATATAAATTGCTAAAATTAATATATTATATAAGTAAATATAAATATTATTTTGAAAAAATGCATTCTAATAGTAATGTTTAAAATAAATGTTAAATTGACGTGACCTAGACATTGTTAAAAACAATGTCTACTTCTGGAGGCTTTGTCAGACATCGTTAAGTTTTCTAAAATGTAAAATTTACTTTAAAAATTTAATTTATTCAAAAATTAAAAATACTTAATAAAATATATAATTAATTAATAACCATAAATAATATTTGTGCATATTACTATTAGAGAACAATTTTTAAATTAAACGTGCATTTATATCACATAAATTTAAACAATATCTATTTTTATGCCATATATATATAAATCCATATTCAACATTAAAAATGCTCTTATATTCATAAATAACTTTGTCTGTGAAAGCACTTTTTCATTTACAGAGCACTTCTAAAAAAAAACACACACCAGGTCATTTTCTTCTCTTAAAAAGAAAAAGAAAATATCAAAGAGAGAAAATTAGAAATAAATTTGGGCATGTTGGGCTTTTTGTGATTTTCTTATTGTTGATCTAAAAAGTCTGAAATTAAAAATCTGAAATGAAAAAATTGATTGATAAAATTAGGGGCAATGCTTTATATACTAAATTTATTAATTAATTTTTTGATATTTAAAAATATGACAGTTTATTAATAATTAATTGATAATTTAATAATGTTTTATAATTATTACAAGTAAAATAAACAAAATAATGTCAACTCATTAAATACTAAAATTTTGATAAATAAAATTTATGAATATAGGATTGACTTATTTGTATATTTTTTTGTTTCTGATTCTGATATTTTTTTTTTGGAAAAAAAATCTAGTTTGACTAGTTTTACTAAATAGATTTCTAGGTTTGAAATAAACTTTAATGCTTTTGGCTCAAAGCTATGCTAAAGAGGTCCACTCAACTTGTAATTAGGATGATTGACCAGACATTAGAATAATTGAGGCTAATAAGTAAGGAAAGTAACATGATTTTGATAATATGGTGTGTGTGTATATATATATATACAGTTATTTTTTCATCTGAAATAAAATTTTCAGAATCACTGAAAAATATCTAGTGACATTTTAAATTTTTTTATTTTAGAATATTTTAAATGAGAGAAATTTTATATATATATATATAATATATGTTTTCTTGTTAATTTCTTTACACATGTACATATATAAATATGTGTGTGTGTGTTTTCTTGTTAATTCGGTAAAACATCATCGTCTTCTCGTTCCGAACTTGATATTTTTTATTAGATGCGAAGAAAATTGTCCATCCCGTTTATATTTTCTCTAAAGTATTAATTAATATTTTTACTCTGTTTTCCGGGGGAAAAAAATTATGTTTCCACCGAGTAGACACCACTTAGGAATTCTACTTTTTTATGTAGGCAAAAGAAAACAAGAAGTTATATATCTAGTGCAATATCGCAAATCTGGAATCATCAATGATTTGTCCAATGCAGCTCAGGCTGTAAAGGAGAAAGTTAATATTAAAAGATTATATATAAAAAAGAAAAAAAGAAAGAAAGATGAAATTGGACAATGATTGAAAAAAAAGGACGTGGGTTAAGTTAGGAGTTAGGACTTGGGAGGGATTGGAAAAGATTGATCTCTTTCAAGATTGATCTCTTCGAAAGGAAAAATCTTGGATTTTTATTAATTTATGTGGCATATGGGCAATAATGATTGATGGTTTTTATTAACCGTCGTGTTATAGAAATTCTTGAAAACTATGCAGTATTTGATTTAAGAACAACTGGAGTCTTGGAGGCTGTAGACAAAAACGATCTAATCAATCTGAAAGATGGTGGGTCGGGTTCACTCCAAACTCTCCGGATCATCCACCACCACTCTTCCAAATTAAACATGAAATAACGTTTATTATAATATTTGTGATCATCGTTGTAAGGGTTAGGCTATATCCACTGACGATCTATTCAAAAAAAAGAAAAAGAAAACAAAAAACAAAATCCAGTAATGATTGATTTATAGAAATCCTTTTTCAAGACTTTATGAGAGACACATTGTCGTTTTCCCTCCTTGATAAAATGATAATTCATGATTTGATTTTGACCCCTTCACATTTTACCCGACCCGCTCAGCCCAGACCCATTTAAGTTGATCTTTAAATCTTGATTGAGGGTGAGTTCGGTTAGGTTCATAGAATGTTTTGCTGATTTTTGGATAGGATTGAGCATGTTAATTTTGGTTTAGTGGCCAGTCAAAACTGAACGACTATTATATACAACTGACAAAAAATTATATGGATAATGGTCGGTCGACTTCGATTTTTATTAATCATTTTTTATATGAAAAAGAAAAAGAAAATTAATAACTAACAAAGAAACAAAACAAAAGCTTAAAACATCACAAATCAGTACTATTCAGTATACATCACAATGCAAAGAAAAAATTGAAAAACAAAATTTCATCAGTCAGAACAATCAGTGCCTTTTTGAAATCGTGATCTGCGACTCAAGTAGAAAATAAAGTTGCGCTGTTGCAATGAGTGGGAGTTAAAGATCGGGTCGCAGTGAGGCCAAGGTGGGAGGCGACTCGGCTTTAGGGTTAAAGATAGAGAAAATGAAATGGAAAAAAGATGTAAGAGATGAGGTCACCGATGGAAAGATAAATATGTGGAAGAGACAGAAAAAAGTCAAGAGAGAGAGGGAAGGCGACTGGGTAAAGGATTAGGAATTTTTTTTTTCTATTTAGGGATAAAGTGGAGGATTTTAAAAAATTAATGGGTATGATTAAATTACAGAGAGTCACGTTGCATCATTAGCCGGTCGAAATCGGTCCGGTTGAGCAGAAATTTAACGTGAGCTACCACCATCGAATCATTTTTTTGGTTTTTTTTTTTTAAATATTCACCAAACTGAACTAATTTTGATATAAATATAGCAACGAAACCGACTAGCCAGTTTATTCAGCTAGTTTTTGTTGTACCGGTTTGGTTTTGCCCCTAATATAGATAATTAATTGGAAAACAGAAGTTGTTAAAAAATGCTGTGAATTTTTAATTTTTTTTAAATAACAGTAAAGAAAAGAAAATGCTGTGAATTTGCTGAAAAGGATGCTTGGTTTATTACTGATGGGTCTTCTAAAATCTGGCCAATAATTATAATTTCTTAAATTCATTATTAAAGATCCGTTTGGAATGGAGGTTCAGATGAATGCACTTGACTATTTTTATCTCTGTTGAATTGAGAGAAATATAGTTCAATTTATCCCAGCTTGAATTTCAAACCGGCCCTAAAAATCATCATGTGTGCTGGGAGGATATTGATGGAATTTTCTTTTTTATTGGGTGGCTTGTCGTGAAAAGGCTATGAGGAAATTGCATTATACATGTTCTTTCAGACATGGCGGTCAGAGACTCAGAGGCAGAGGATGAGGATGTGAGGATGAGGAGAAGCCTATCTTATTCTTTCGTGTTGGACTCAAGAGATGAGGAAGCTCATTCACCATTCTCTGCCATCACTAATTGGTCAGTTATCAATTCAACTGCCAATCATTAAATTCTCTTTTTGAAAACAAACACTTCCTCAACGATAAAAACAAAACAACAAAAATTTTCATGGTTATTTTATTTTTGTCACTGACAATCATTAAGTTATCTTTTCTAATATGAATAAATAAATTGAACCCACAAGTGGTTTTTTTTTTTTTTCTTATATAAATTTGACTGAAATTCCGGGGATGTATTGAAATTTGGAGTAGCAAAAGCGTGCCCTTATAATTGATCAAACTTTGCTTTTACACATGACCTGACTAAAACCTACTCAAGCAATGATGTTCTAATACGGGGTTTTGTTAATTAATAATCATTACACTTGGGTTTTGATAAATGTTTATTAATCAGACTCTCTTTTCCTATAAAGAAGGGTATGGTTTCTCTGCTTTTTTACGTGTGGAGGGGTAAACCAGCTCAATGATGGTGACTGATCGATCTTTTAAGTATAAAGGCTATTATTTTACACACAAAAAAAAAAAAGTATAAGGCTATTATTGTGAGTTTAATATTTACTTGTACTAATTATATGCAATTCTCAAAAATGTGTTTTGGAAGTGCCTGCAACAAAATTCAATGAACGATTTATGACACATTAGATATATAGACTTGACAAACAATGAAAAGAAAAGGGCATTTTTATCTTCTTCTTTTTGATGCATAACTTTTCCAAGTCCAAAAGTAAAAATTAATGATAAAACTATGATGCATTTTGAACCTCTAATTTCCTTGAAGATTGAGTAATTATGTCATACTCGTATATGTATATATGTATAGATATTTCTCAATAAATGAGGTCATTTGAATAGATCATCCCGATAATACCATGAAATTGTGTATAAAATCTAGAAAAAAGGATATCATACCAAGATTAGAAGGTTGAATTCTTGAAATGATTTGAAATGTAAGAGAAATCCAAACAACTCCTTAGATATTTTGCACGTGGACAGCATGATCATGATGGATCATATGCTCTGAGAAGGAGGGATTCATTTGTACACATTCATTCAGAAAACAAACATATATAATATGTGCGTCTGTTTTGCTTCGTCCATTGTGCATATATTTTTTTGTTAATTCATCGACCACAGTTTGGTTATACACACACACAAACACACACACACACACTCTCTCTCTCTCTCTCTAAAAAGCTCCAAAAGTATAAGGTTCTTTTGGACTTGTATTTTCTCTGAGGGATTTGGCGATTCCCTCTTCTTTCCCAAACTCAAAAAAATATATATATAATTTGCTCATTCCAGCTGCTGAGTTAGAAGATCAATACAAGGAACTAAACAAAAACAGCTTCCTACTTTTATTGTTTTCCTAAAATATTTAGTGCATCTTCGCGCAATGATTCTGGATTTAAATCCCATATTATCCCATTTGGAGTTTTGATTTAATCTTATTTGGGTCGACAAGAAGTGGAACCCCAAAACTATAAGGCCGTATTTCAATAGTGTGGGTCTCTGATCCGGATCTGCCTTACTTTGTCAATAAAATTAGGAAGAGTTGGGCAATAAAAATATTTAAAGATATTGTCTGGCTAGTTTCTAAGCAAAGTTATATGCTCTAAAGTAGACAAACGGGTATAGAATAAAAGGTCACGATGAAGCACAGAATTCTGTGACAAGCAGACATTGGTCATGTGGTTATTAAGGGGAATTGGAATTGGTATATTTTTTTTTTCCCTCTGAAGAGAGATGAGGGAATCTAAGCCAATCACTGAAATTATTGTGTTTCCCACTTTCGGGTTGTACTTTTTATCAGTCCGCGTCTATCATAATTTCGTGGATCGATTTAGGCTTGCCGTTTTGATTTGTAATTTTACTCTCTTCAGTCAGAGTTTTACATTTACCAAAAATAAAAAATAAAAAAAGGGAGGCTTGATTTACCTTCCTTTCCTTGCCGTCATCATTCCACCCACTGGGCCCACTTGGGGTCGCGGAACATATCACATGCAAATTCCTCCCCTACATCCACTGTTTGCATCTGTTGTTGATCGGACAATGCTGACCATCAGATCTGAAGACTTCTTATATATGTATATATCAACATCCAAAAGTGCATGTATTTTATTAAAACCTAGGACATATTTTGGGACAAAGGTACTCTAGCATGTATATATATACATACATGAATAATTAGTTTGGGTCAAACAGTTTGTACAAAAAAAAAAAAAAAAGGTTACAGGGATAGAAGAGCGCAAATCCTTTATCTGATTCTCACCATCCTCTAAATTAACCATGTAAACAAAATCTTTCAAGCTTAGCAGGAGTTGAAGTTGATCAAACTAGCACATAGCAAGAGGTGGTAAACGAAGAAAATTACAAATGGCACCGGTGGTTAATCGATTCAGAAAGAAAGAGACTAATAGAGGAGCTTGGACAGCTGAAGAGGACGAAAAGCTAGCTCAAGCTATTTCAATCCATGGTCCAAGGAGGTGGAAGTCTGTTGCAGCCAAAACAGGTAGTCATCTCTTTTTAATTTAAAAAATACTGCAATCCTGATGAGGGGGAAAAAAAGAAGGTCCCAAACTTTAGAAAAAACAATTTTATTATTAATTCTGTTTCAATATTTTTGCATTAAAGATTGATGGGTTTGGAATGCAATATTTCAGGTCTAAATCGATGTGGGAAGAGTTGCAGGTTGAGATGGATGAATTATCTTAGACCCAATATTAAGAGAGGCAATATATCTGACCAAGAAGAGGACTTGATACTTAGGCTTCATAAGCTCCTTGGAAACCGGTAATAAGCTGCGCGCGTGTAAATTAATATTAATGCTCTGGTTTTTTCTTTACATTTTTGTTTCTTTCATCATCAAACAACTTAATTCGTTGACTATTTTTTAGGTGGTCGTTAATAGCTGGAAGACTACCGGGTCGAACTGACAATGAAATAAAGAACTATTGGAATTCTCATATGAGCAAGAAGCTTAAGCAAATAGAGAGACACAGTAGGAGTTTATCACCTATAGAATCTGAGCCTGAGAATGACAAGGTGATGGATGTGAAAACTGCAGCAAACCACAGAGAAGAGGGTACCTCCGGAGTTAATGAGGATAATACCAAATCTAGCCTTATTTGGGATGAGCTTTTTCATAGTGATTCTGATTGTCCTTTGAATTTGGAGTGGATGAGTAAATTCCTCGAGATGGATGAGAGTTGGTTTTACTTTGCATGACATATATATATATATATATATATATGTATATTTTGAATTTGCTTTTTCTTTTCTGGGTTTGGTTTCTAGTTTATGCATTTGTATCGTTGTGGTAAAAATCAAATCCCCATTTTTACCAAAAAAAAATCAAATGTCCATTGGGTTATTTTTGGTTTCTCTTCCAATATATTGGGGATTTGCCTCTGAACTAACAAAGAAAATGTAGTCATTTCGATTTGATATTTTTAACTATCTTTTGGACTGTTTTGAATTCTGAAATGAGATTTTTAACATATTGTAATGCTATATATATATATATATATATGAATGAAATAATGTTCATCATATCCTCGAATCTTGATGATGAAATGTGATTCGGTTAGCTTGATTATGTAAAGAAAGAAAAAAAAAAGATTCGTTCTAACTCCTAATGATGTAGATACTGAAGCAGTCACTTTCTCCATTAAAGTAGAGACAGGATTCCTCCATAAATGAGATCTATAGGTATGAGATCAGACATTGATCATAAGAGTAGGAAAGTGCCATAACTTTTCTATTATTTTAGGAATCTACTGGTGGAATCTTCCATTGGGTCACGGAATATGAATGCTACTTTTTCCACATACTTTATATATATATATATATATATATAGATGGGCGCTATAAACTTTAACAGTCCGGGTCTATAGCGTATTTGACATCCGTTTATCAACACGTCGGGAAAATCACGCACAGCCCCACCTAATTTCAATTTTGTTCCCCAGTTAAACTTCAGTTCCCCCTACCTCTCCGACTCTCCTCGATACCTCCCCAGATCAGAGACGAGAACACAAGAAAATTCCATCAAAACAAAGAGCAAATTATAGGTGTAAAAGAGAAGGAAATGATGGTGTGAAGAAAAAGCCAAGGGGAAAACCCAGTAAAGAATGAGAGGTAAAAAAAGAAGATGAGAGATAGAAAAGCAGGGAAAAGATGCTTAGCAGAGACCGCAATAAAAGAAAAGCAAAGATTTTTTGCAATAATAGTCTTTTATCTTTTTCATTTTTGACAGACTTAACATTTATTTTTGTTTTTTGTCATTTTTAGTTCTTTAACAATATTAAATATACTGGTCTTATTATATTTTTCATCCATATTCTGCTAATATTCTACAGTATACAGAGGGCAATTATCGTCATTTTAAAAATATTCCACCATTATATCATTTTTAACACACTCCGACAGAAAAAAAAAAATACAGAGTAAAAGTTAAGACTTCTTAATTTGGGAGATTTGGAGTTGCAGAATGGATGAAAAAAAAAAGTATGATTTGAGATTAAAGATCAATTCGCACCAGATTAGATATTAGTTCAGTACCTCATTGATCAATTTCGCACCATATTTCAAGTTAAAAAATGCAGATCAATTGCAGTAATAAACTTGGTATTAAGAGGATTGGGTAAGAATTTTTTTGCATTGTCAACAATAGATTAAGAAGATTAGGTATTAAGAGTATTCGCACCAGATTTGAAATTAAAAAACGCAGATCTCTAATCTGGTGCGAATTGATCTTCAATCTCAAATCATACTTTTTTTTTTTCCGCATCTCTTCTGCAACTCTAAATTCTCCAAATTAAGAAGTCTTAACTTTGGCTTTATGTTTTTTTTTTTTTTTTCTATACGAGTGTGTTAGAAAAGCTACAATTGTGGAACATTTTTAAAATGACAACAATTGTCCTTTGCATATTGTGGAATATTAACAGAATGTTGATGAAAAATATAATAGGACCAAACAGTACATATTTACATTGTTAAAGAACTAAAAATGCCAAAAAATAAAAATAAATGTTAAATTTGCCAAATAAAATAAACATAAAGTACTATTGGTGCAAAAACACTCTTTTTATTTTCGTTTTTGGTTCTGTGGCACTATCACTTTTATTAAGGGGGAAGAGTCTCTTAGACTGTTACTCTGTTTGTTCTTCTTTCTTCTGGAATAATAATAATAATAATAATAATAATAATAATAATAATAGAAGTGGGGTTGGGTTTTGGATCTTCCTGGCTGTCTTTTTTTTTTTATCTCAAAAATAAACTAAATATAGATTTATTACTTTTTCTTTTTTGTTTTTGTTTTGAAGCTTTATTGATTTGCAAGTTAAACCAACTATGCAGCTGCATTGTTAACCAAAAAAAAAGAAAAACTATGCAGCTACATTGTCTCTGTGTTTCTATGAGCTTTTGAATTGCTTTTGTTGCCTTTGAATTGCTCTTTCTTTCATTTTCATTTCCCTTTTTTTTCTTTTCTTTTTTCTTCTTAATTTTAGCCTGCCTTCAAAAGGAATTGAGATTTTGATCTTCAATTATACTTCTTCTCTCTTCTCTCTACGGCTTCAAGGGCGAACGGCAGGGGCGCGAAGGCGGGGGCGATTTTGACATGCAATCGGTGGCTTTTGGGACTAGTCAGGGAAGGCGACTGTTGGGTCTGGAAATTTGGGGTGTTCTCCGAGGGGGAACTCGGCTCAGGAAATTGCGGGGAGGGAGCTCGGCTGTTGCTTTTTGGGAGGAGTCAGAGGGAGCTTTAAAAATCGCAGGGGAAATGTAGCTGGTGATCTGATTTGGGGATATATCGGGAAGGGTCGGGGAGGTAGGGGAATTGGGGTTTAGCTGGAGAACACATGCTGCTCACGTGGGTGCATAATTGAAATTGAAATTAGGTGGGCTGTGCGCAATTTTCACTTCGTGTTGATAAACGGGTGTCGGGGACGCTACAGACCCCAACAGTTGAGGTTTATAGCGCCCCTACATATACATATGTATATTTATCTATTGAGAAAATAATTTCAGATTATATTGGAGAGCTAATAACATGATAAGTGTTCAAGTTTATTACTTATTCAATTAGAATTTTAATTAAATTAGTAATTGATATGATATTTTTAGTGATCCTAATAGTAGATCCATCTGCATTTATTAATCTGTCCGTTTATATTTTACTATTATATTAAATTTAACAAAACAAATTGAATTTTCAACTTAAATACTAAAACTATTTAAACTTTAGTATTCTTAACTAAAAATTAAAACTCTTACCAATTCTCTGTAGAACTCCTCAGCAGGTCTAATCATTTATATAATGGAATATATATATATATAAATGTAGTATATACCATTAGTCTGGACCATGGTGCTAAAAAATAAAGGAGGACACGTGGCGCAATATGGTTGTTGAGGTTGACTGGTTTAAACAGAGCTTCCATGGTGGACCTTCTGATATCTTCCCTGTCACCATTTAAGAGAAGCAGTGCCCTCCGATCCCTTTCTGCTTTAAATCTTTCACCAAATCAGGTACACAAGTCACAGAACAGAGTAAATAAGCAGCAACACCGACGAGAATACCAAGGTTTTGAAAGGTAATGTTTCTTCTGGTGTTATGGAACTAATAATAATAATAATAGTGAAGTTGGTTGTTTGATGGAGAAACTTGAGGCTAAATAGGACATACTGATTAATTTGAGTTCGAGATATCTTGGAAGATGCTCTACAGCCCAATACGTGAATTATCAAGTTGAGTTGGCAAAACTCAGCGTCTTCCATGCACGTGGCAGTGTGGCCCCCTTTTCAACTGACATTTTTCTGAAATGGGCTTTTGATACGGTGCAATGCCATGTGTTAGAGTTAGTTAAGTCGTCATTTTATGTATATGCCACGTGTCAGGCTTAACTACTTTCTTTTTCTCTTAATTATGTTTATAAATAGACTTGGTTGCACAGCTTTAATAATTAATGAGAAAAACATAATTTCCTTCCCTTTTGTTTTTCTCTCTTCCAGCTTGTTTTTTTCTGGTTTAGCAGTGCTCAACATGGTTAGATTTCGATCATTGAATCTGATCTTTGTTCTTCATCGAAATATTTTGTAATTGTTGTTCTTTGTCGATTAAATTTTTTTTTTTGTTATCTTCTTTGTTTTTGAGATTGGGAAGATAATAGAAGTTAGGTTTTCGTTGCAAACCTGTTTTACAATATACAAATGGTTCTTCTTTGCTTCTTTGTTACTCTGGTTTTAGTTTATCGAACTTTCTTGTTGAAGTTGATCGAACTTTCTTGCTGATTACATAATTTGTTTTGAGAATTCTATTTTTGTAATACAATGGAAACCGAGATTCAAAATACAGAAGTTAGTCAAACTGTTGTGGTTATTGATTCCACACATGATATCTTTCTCCATCATAGGGATTCTCCTAGAATTCAACTTGTGACCAAAATTTTAGATAGTGACAATTATGGACATTGGAGTCGATCAATGGTGATAGCTTTAAGGGCTAAAAATAAGTTAGGATTTATCAGTGGAACTTGTAAAGAACCTGAGTTGAATTCACCCTTGAGATCTTATTAGGAAAGATGCAACATCATGGTCATATCTTGGTTGATTCATGTTGTTAGCATTGAGATTGCTGAAAGTGTGGTTTACTGCTCAACTGCACATGACATTTGGAAAGAACTTGAGCAAAGATTTGGAAAATCTAATGCAGCCAAAGTCTATCAATTTCAGAGAGATTTGAATTCTCTACGTCAAGGAAATTTGATTGTGACTGCATACTTCACCAAGGCAAAACGTTTATGGGATGAACAAGCCTCTTTGCTGTTCGGCACAAGCTTTTGTAGACTTGGTTCACAAACAACAAGTCATGTAGTTTTTGATGGGGCTGAATGAATCATTTGGGACAATTCGAGGGAATGTGTTGATGATGGAACATTTGCCAGGATTAAATCAAGTTTATAATATTCTGTTGTAGGAAGAGAAACAACGAAAAATTTATGTTCCAAGCAACATTGTGTCAGATTCCACAGCTCTAGCAAATAAGAATGAAGGAAATCATTTCGGTAATCATGCTTCAAGTTATTCTACTCCTCATTACAAAAATAATGGGAATCAAAGAATTTTTCAAAGGCAGAATCAAAACACAAAGAGAAACATCACTTGATTTTACTGTAAGATTCAAGGTCATGCATCAGATTCTTGCTATAAACTCCATGGTTACCCTTAGGGATACAAATTTACCAAGAATAGAAGAGGAGGAGCAAATCTGGCACAAAATTCTTTTGAGAATGGAAATCGACACAATCCAGCTGCACTTACTATGGAACAATACACACATTTGGTGACTTTGCTTAGCAAAAGCAACATTGAGCAGGGAGACAACAGGAATGAATCCTTTGCTGCAAATGCTTTCCTTACAGGTAAAAATGCATGTTTTCTTTTTGCTGTCACTAATCTAAACTAGATCATTGATAGTGGGGCTACATATCATATTTCACCAAACTTATCTTTTTTCTCTTCTTTTACCACATTTTCAAATCCTTATTTTATCACCATGCCAAATGGCAAACAAGCCAAAATTCTACACATAGGCACAATTCTATTGTCTACCAATATTATGCGTAATACAGTCTTGCATGTACTAGATTTTCAGTTTAACTTGCTTTCTGTGCAAAAGTTATGCACTGACTTAGCTTGTAGACTTTTGTTCACACCTACTTCTTGTTTGCTTCAGGACCCTATAAGGAACAAACAAACAATTCTTGGTAACCAATCTAGTGGCCTTTACCTTGTGGATCATGTATATTGCAGAGACTCTTATGGAGATAATTCTCATTTCCTTTCTACTAGTTCTATTCATTCAAATAATCATGTAACCACTGGATTACATACTTTGTGTAACAAATTTTCTGTACCTTAATGCTTTGCATAGTAGTGTTTCTACTGGAACTCAACCACTTAATAAGTCAGAGTTGTGGCATTATCGTTTGTGACATCTTTCTTTTGATTCAATGAAATATATTGTTGATTTTTCATTTCTATCGCATTTGCAGTCCATTTGTCAAATGTGTCCTAGAGCTAAGATGCGCAGAAAATCTTCCTCTCATAGTCAAAATAAGACTTCTCATGTGTTTGAACTCATTCATATTGACACATGGGGTCCTTTTCACCACTCTTGTTACAATGGATATAGATTTTTCATAATCATTGTAGATGATTTTTCACGTACAACATGGACTCATTTTATATCTCACAAAAGCAATTCCCTTTCTGTTCTTAAATCTTTTGTTACTTATGTTCAAACACAGTTTCAATCTTGTGTCAAGATTATTAGGACAAATAATGCCTTAGAGTTTAAAGACCAATATGCTAGACAATTTTATGATTCAAGTGGTATTTTGCACCAAACCACTTGGGTTGACACTCCACAACAAAATGGAATTGTTGAGAGAAAACATAAACACCTCCTTGAAATTGCAAGAGCCTTGTTTTTTCAATCTAAATTGCCTTTGTCATACTGGAATGAATGCATTCTTACAGCCACTTATTTGATTAACAAATTTTCTACCCCAGTTCTTCATAATAAGTCACCTTATGAACTTTTGTTTCAACAAAAACCATCATATTCTCATCTAAAAACCTTTGGCTGCCTTTGTTTTTCATATACTCTTAAGAGACAAAGAACCAAGTTTCAAGATAGAGCATATCCTGGAGTTGTTCTTGGATATGCATACAACCAAAAGGCTTATAAGGTCTTTGATCTTGACACAAAACAAATTCTCATCACCGGAGATCTGACTTTTTATGAATCTTGTTTTCCCTTTCTCCATATTACTCATTCTTTTTGTAATTCTACTTTACCTTTTCCAATTTCTGATTTTAGCAAATTTGTCTATCCTTTGGATTTTCCTGTTTCTATTTCAGTTGATAATCTTCTCCACTTACTGGTTATGATCCAACATCTCCTATGATTCATTCATCTATTGATTCTGTTTCCATTAATGAATCTACTGTTCATGAGTCTAGTTTTGTTTTTGTTCCAGTTCCAGATTCAATTGTTGTCTCCAAGATATTTGCAAGATTATGTTTGTTCAATAATTAAGGCTACTACTCCCATTTCTAATCACTGGTGTAACTTTGTTTCTTTTGACCATTTACCTGCTTCTTCTAAAGCTAATATAGTTAGTTTACAAAATTTCATTGAGCCTACTACCTATAATCAAGCCTCCCAGGATCCAAATTAGATTAGTGCTATGCAAAAGGAACTTGCGGCCTTGCAAGGGAACAATACTTGGGATTTAGTCTCTTTGCCAAAAGGAAAGAAACTTATTGGCTGCAAATGGTGTATAAAGTCAAATTAAATGCAGATGGCAGCCTAGAGAGATATAAGGCAAGGCTTATTGCCAAAGGTTTCACACAGAAAGAAGGAGTGAATTATTTTCATAGACATTTTCTCCAGTGGTTAAAATGGCTACCATCAGGATTGTTATAGCAGTGGTAGTAGTACAACGATGGAGCTTATTTCAACTTGATGTTAATAATGCATTTCTTCATTGAGATCTTCATGAAGAAGTTTATATGCAAGTTCCTCCAGGTTTAGCTCATTCAAAGAACTTGGTTTGTAGACTTAAGAAATCACTCTATGGTTTAAAACAAGCCTCAAGGCAATGGTTTGCTAAGTTAAGTCATGAATTACATTTTAGAGGTTATGAGCAGTCAAAGAATGACTATTCTTTATTTTTGAAGAGAACTCATGACAAGTTAACTATCTTAGCCGTTTATGTTGATGACATATTAATCACTGGCTCATATCATGATGAAATTACAAATATCAAGACTCATTTAAATACTATTTTTGGCATTAAGGATCTTGGTTTATAAAATTTCTTTTTGGGTCTTGAGGCTTCACATTCAAGTGATGGCATGATTTTAACTCAAAGGAAGTTTACTCAAGATTTGCTTGCTGCTTATGGTAATGTAAATTTGAAGTCAGTTTCTACGACTTTGCCACAGAATTTGAAGTTACTTCCTGATCAAGGAGAACCATTATCATATGCTACTGTCTATAGGACTATTATTGGTAAGCTTAACTTTCTTACCAATACCAGACCCGATATTTCTTATGCTTGTTCAAACACTAAGCCAATTTATGCAAGATCCTTGACAATCATATTTTCAGGCAGTACAACATGTTCTTCGATATATTTTTGGTACACATGGACAATGTATCTTATTAAAAGCTTCTCATTACTTGAAGTTACAAGCTTTTTCTGACTCAGATTGGGGAGCATGTCCTATTAGTCAAAGATCTATTATCGGCTACATTGTGTTACTTGGTTCTTCCCCCATTAGTTGGAAGTCCAATAAGTAGTCTACTATTTCCAAGTCTTCTTCAGAGGCTGGGTACATGGCTATGTCTCAAGCTGCAGCTGAAGTCACTTGGTTGGTTCGTCTTCTTGAAGAGCTTGGTTTTCATTCTTTGAAACCTGTGACTCTGCATTGTGACAACCAGAGTGCATTACACATTGCAAAAAATCCAATCTTTCATGAAAAGACGAAACACATAGAAATAGACTGTCATTTTACTAGAGATAAGGTACTTAAGGGTTTAATTGAGTTGTCTTATCTGCCTATTGAGTGTCAAGTTGCTGATGTTCTTACCAAGATATTGAGTTCAGGCCTACATCAATTCCTTTTGTCCAAGCTGAGGATGGTTAATACATCCCATCCTCAGCTTGAGGGGGGGTGTTAGAGTTTGTGACGACCCGGATCTAAAAAGCTAGAGTAAGTGTGGGCGGGTGCAAAAGGCACTGGCAGGCTACCTTACTGGCATAGCCAGAGTAAGTGTGGGCGGGTGCGAGGCACTGGCAGACTACCTTACTGGCAGAGATCAGTGTCCAATCCCACATCGCCCGGGTGTGGAAGGGGTCATGTGGTAATGGTTCAAATGTAAAGTGAGCACTCTCTTAACAACCAAGGCCTTTTTAGAGCGTTTGGCTTCAGAGTTGGAAGAACTCTGGGGTTAAGCGTGCTCCAGTGGAAGCATTCCTAGAATGGGTGACCCCCTGGGAAGTCTGACCAAAAACTCCATACCGTCTGAAGTGCGGTGGCTAAATTGGAGACAATATTGGTTGGAGAGAGAGTGTGGTGTTACAGAGTTAGTTAAGTCATTTTATGTATATGTCACGTGTCAGGCTTAACTACTTTCTTTTTCTGTTACTTATGTCTATAAATAGACTTGGTTGTACAACTTTGATAATTAATGTGAAAAACATAATTTCTCTATCTTTTGTCTTTCTCTCTTTGAGCTTGTTTCTCTCTGGTTTAGCAGAGCTCAACACCATGCAAAATTATTAAAGAAAATGCTTAAAAAAATGAAGGTTCACTTCTCATCATCTTAAGCTTTTGAGAAAAATGGTAATTTAACTTAGTATCAGAGTCTATGGTTTTAAAGTTCTAGGTTCCACACTCAACAACTCCACCTAAAAAAACTCTTTTGGAAGAAGTGTTAATTCAACTAGCCTTAACTACAATTTTTGTTTCCCTATCATTTTTCTCTTTCAGCTTCATTTTCATCCAAAAACTATTTTATTATCATCAAAACCAAAAAAGAGTATCAATCAGTTAGAAAGACAGTGGACAAACATGCTCTATTTGCATTTTGAAGTTTATACTTTTGTTGTAACATTTGCATTGGAAGAATAGAATTGAGGGAAGAAAAAAAAAAGAGAGAGAGAGAGAGAGAGGATGTTGATGCATTAAATCATATCAATTGTCAATCGTGCATTCTCATTTATCATTGAAGAGTTTGTGAGCTTGCAAAGTATAACACAATGTCAAAAGGCTTTGGGAGCTGTCGGCGTGGTGCCGATCAAAATTTTTTCAATAGTTAAGTTAGAATAAAAAAACTGAATTTTTAGTGAAAAATAAAAAGCAAAAAAGAAAATATATTGGTAGAAGACAGAATATTATTTTTGGCGTTCCTTTATGGAAGCTTACATCGTTTATTTATAGGCTAAATTAAAATTTTAGTATGAATAAAATATAATAAAATTTTATTATAGATATATGCTAAAAATAAATTATTATAATTAAAATCTTTTAGTCAGATCTAAATTGTAACCACAAAATATATCATTCTAACTGAATTATAATTAAATTTAAATCATTATATAATTGAAAAAGTTTAAATATATATATATTTGTTATCAAATATGTATAGAAGTATCGAAAAGAAAAATAGAAAGGTAGAGAAAGAGAAAAGCAAAAGAACAAACATAAAAAAGAATAAAATAAAATGGTGGTTTTTGCCAGACCGGGAGGAAAGCAGGGGAAGGGAGTGCGCTAGGGGTGTACAAAAATCCAACAACCCGACCAATCCAACCCAGCCCAATCCACTGGAAAACCTGAATTTTTGGGTTGGGTGGGGCGGTAAAAAACATGATTAACCCGAGCCAACCCGTATATATTAAAAAAAAAATCTCGATTTTGCCTTAAACTAAAATACCTACAATTCTGGCTGCCCCTCTCTCCCAAGCCAAGTGAAACCCAATTGCCCCGCAGCTTCAGCGCTCCCCTTTTAGGTTTTCAAAAAAAGTGCATGCTCTGCTAATATTTTTTACTTCCAAAATGCATGTCATTGATGTCATAAAGCAATTTGTGTTTCTTGTTAAACTCATAATTAAAAGAAAGTGAGTGAAAGAATGAATCAATGAATTTATTTCTGATTTGGACAACTTGTAAACAATGCCTCATTAATTGATATATAAAAAATCTAATAAGAATTTGATGTCTCGAGAAATGTTGCAACCAATCAAATCTGGGGAACCTGAAAATGATATTGGTTTCTTGTTACTTTTCTGTGACCTGAACAAAGAAATATATACTAATGTTTAATCAATTTTATTTACTGTGGCCGGGGGTGGTTGCGAAAAAAAAATAACATTCACAGACAATGTCTCACTTATACCCTTTTAGGAGATATAAGAGTTTATTAAAACATGGTTCTACCCATTCAAGGCTGTATAACTCTTAATTACAATCTCTTAAAAAGCAAGAGACTACCCTTTGATTCCAATTATATCATGAAAAAATGATTTTTGAAAATATTTTGCAGCTGCACTGAGTTTGAAATTCTAAGCTGCCTACATACCCCTTTTAAAAGGATCAAGCCACTTGTAGTTTTTGAAAAATATTTTTTGGTGTTTGATTAGAAAATTCACATGATTTGAATTTAATTTGAAACTTTTGAAATTTAGATTTAGAAACTTGAATTTTTTGAAAATTTGGATGATTTATTTAGACTTTGAACTGCACCTAGTGTTGGACTACTCTGGCTACGTATCATTTGTGGAATCAAGTCGACCGTAGTTCTTTAAAAAGATTTAATTTTGAAAATTTGGGATTTGATTGATTTTATAGCCACAAAATTATTTGCTTGGGTTATTTAATTTGGAAAAATTTAAAGAAGTAATTTTATTAAATTTTAGACTAAAAGATTTATGCATCACAAGAACAGAGAGACATCCCAACTAGTTTGGCACCCCTCAAATTCTCAATCATATGCAAACATCTTCTAGAATTTATTTGACCACTCCTGATTTTGTAGAGTGTGTCAAATATTTTAGTTTGCTGAACTTATCACTTGGCAAATTTTGACTTTATGAATTGAATGCCAAATAATAAATTCATAATTTTATGTTTTAAAATAATCTTTTAACCAATTGAATTTTATTTAATAATCATTTATTTGATTGACTATTATTTTAAAAGCCTTTTTTTGGATTGTTATGTATTTTTAATTTTATTGGACTATCTAATATATTTAGAAATTAACAGTCCTTTAAAATTAATTGGATATTTTAATTATTTGGCATTTGATTTGAATTTATGCCAAATTGGTTTGATTGGCAATGAATTGAAAACCAATTAATTTTAAATTAAAAAGTCTACTTGAATTTATTAGACAATTTAATTTAATTAAAACAATCCTTTAAGTAAAACCCAAATTTTTTATTTAAAATAATCCATTTTTATTGGACTTTTGATGTAACACCCCGTCCGGGAAAAATTTAAAAATTTCCTAAATTTGACCAAGTTTGAACGTAAGTGGGCTCGGGGTTGACTTTTTTTGTGGTTTTAATTTTGTTTCGATTGTGGTACCATTGCGTAGAGCTAGTCGATACGAGTTTGTAGACTAGTAGCACGCTTGATTCTGAGCTAAGACCGAGAAGTTATGGTTAAAATAGTGTGAGGGGCACTTTGGTAATTTTGCTGGGCTGGACTTAAAGGAGAGAAATTACAAAACTGCCCTTGCCTGGTTTTTAATTCCAGAAATTTTTGGAATTCGGCCCTTCTTCCAGGATGGTTCCCGCGCACACCGACCCAAGCTTCAGCCACCTTCGCCGGCGACGATCGATTTTTGGCCAGATCGGGCCAGAAATTACCTGGAGCTTGAAGCCGGCAGTCTCCTCGTCTCAGCGACACCGGTGGGCAATCGAGAGACCGCCCAGACCGTCGGCAACTTTGAGAGAAAGCCGGCTGGTTCTCTTGTCTGTTCGCCGGATTCCGGCGAGAATCTGGCCGCGCCATCACCTGGAGATTGAAGCCGGTCCTTCCCTCTACCTAACCTGGCCGGCGAGCGCTCATGGAACCGCCAGATCGCCGAAAAACGCGAGAATGCCGGTAAGCGGGTTTTGCCTCTGTTCGCCGGATTCCGGTCAGTTCCGGCAGCGGGTTAGCTTCTTTTCTGCTAATTTGGACCCTAGGAACTTGATTTTGTCATCAATTTTA
>QANX01007090.1:0-29691 GCA_003254975.1 Ochetophila trinervis | reverse complement strand
TTTTGTCTTTTTTAATTTTACTTTAATTGGAATAGATTGAGTTTGATTATCAGTCTCTGTGGAATCGACCTGAATTTGCCGCTACTACAGTAGTGTTTAAATTCAGTAATTAATTTTGGCGTTTCCGACATGCATCAAGATACTTTCACTTTTTTTTCAATCATATCTTGCTAACCTCTCGGGGATTGAATTATCTACTTTTTTAGTCATATCTTGCTAACCTCTCGAGGGTTGAATTATACTGCTCCAAGTCGTAGTAAACAAGCAAGACTTTAGAAAATTATGCTTATTTTTGGTAGAAAGACTAGCAAAATGATGACATGATTGAGGTCGTTTAAAGTTGATAGGAAAGTGAGTGGCCAAGTGGGAAATTAGGGAAGGAGGACTTGAATATGGACAATAAATATCTTCTTTTTCCCTAAGAGTTACTTCTTGATTGAATTTTAGTGCTCCAAGACCAATCAAGAATTTGAAAATGATGCATCTATGCATACCCACTTTCCGCTATATGTCCAAAATTATATAATCACACTTGTGTATGTAGTCGTGTACGTATGGACCATTATCATCTGTGTATTTTCCACAGAAAGACTTTGGAAAGTGATATATGCACATAATATGTACTTCCCACATAAAGACTTGGAAAAATGTCTCGTAAAGACTTTAATTAGGAAAATTGGTTAAAGGGGTAGACCAAGGGCAGGTCTTGATACTAAGTGAAATATCAAGGATATTTTATATACTCAATTAGGAAGCAAGAAAAGTCTATATGACCACCTACTTTAGCACTTGAGGTATTCAAGTGAGCCCTCGCGGATTCTGTATCTTGACCACCTAATTAGGGAAGGAGGACTTGACCATGCACAATAAATATCTTCTTTTTGTGCCTACTTTCCAATTAAGAGTCATCCAAAATATAAATGAAAATACTATTCGTCATGGTTTAAAAATATAAAATACTAACAAAATATTTTGCTGAACATTGATATTTACAAAAGTAAATAAAATAAACAACATAAACAGAGAAGGGAAAAAAAAGTAATAATCAATGCTGAATTGGTAACACTGTTTTCCTTCCGAACATCCAAAGCCATTTGCAAGAGAAAAAATGTTAAATTGAATTCCAAAATTAACAATCAAGAATCACTCAATAGAGAGAGAAAATCCTTCAAGATTTCCTAAGCAAGAAAGCGTCTTGATAGGAATGAACACAAAGAAAGTAAATATTTTTTCTCATAAAGAAAAATTGAAGCAAAGGCATGACATGCCGAAAAATAAAAATAAAAAACAAAGACTGGAAACAAAAGTGCTCCAAGACTTGAGAATTTTAGTATTGATTGAATTTTAGTACCCCCCAAGAGTTACTTTTTGATTGAATTTTTGTGCTCCAAGACCAATCAAGAATTTGGAAAATGATGCATTTATACATACCCACTTTCTGTGCTATAGGTCCAAAACTATATAATCACACTTGTGTATGTAGTCGTGTACGTATTGACCATAATCATCTGTGTATTTTACAGAAAGACTTTGGAAAATGATGCATGCACATACTATGTACTTTCCACATAAAGACTTGGAAAAATGACGCGTGAAGACTTTAGGAAAATTGGTGAAAGGGGGAGACCAAGGGCAGGTCTTGATATTAAGTGAAATATGTAGGATATTTTATATACTTAATTAGGAAGCAAGAAAAGTCTTGGAAATGGTGAAGAAAAAATCTATCAGACCACCTACTTTCGCATGTATAAATAAAAGTGGTTACTTGTTTGTTTAGTATTCTGTATCTTGAATACGAAACCGCAATGACAATTCCACTCATTAGCAGCGTTTCATGGATTTTGTTGATCACCATACTTTCCATTTACTCATCTTTACTATTCGGCCATCATCATGTTGCTGTGAGTGGCCAATGTCTTAGCCATCAACGATCTCTGCTGCTCCAACTCAAGCACAGCCTCATTTTCAACACAGCCACTTCCAAAATTCTGGTGCATTGGAATCAAAGCTCCGACTGCTGCAGCTGGCCAGGTGTAAGCTGTGAATCTCAAGGTGGACGTGTCATTGGTCTCAAATTGAGCAACGAATCCATTTCCGGTGGAATTGACAATTCTACCCTTTTCGACCTCGCTTATCTCCAGAGCTTGGATTTGTCTCTTAATAACTTCAACTTTACAATTCCACCTCCGTCAAGGATAGGCAACCTCACAAATTTGAGGTATCTGAATTTCTCATTTAATGGCTTTCAGGGACAAATCCCGAAAGAGATATCAAGCCTATCAAGGTTGGTCACTCTTGACTTATCTAGAAATTATTTTTTTGATGAGTATGGTATTGCGTGGAATCAGCTTCAGATCCCAAGTTTGAGAATGGTGGTTGAAAACTTCACCAAACTTGAAGAACTATACCTTGATTTTGTCAATATATCATCACCGGGGAATGAGTGGGGTATGACCTTATCATCTTCACTGCCTAATCTGCGCGTTTTGAGCTTGGCACATTGTTCTCTTTCCGGCCCCATTCATCACTCGCTTGCGAAGCTGAAATCTTCATTATCAGTTATCCGACTGGATGGCAATTACGATTTGTCTTCTCGAGTTCCAGAATTCTTGGCGAATTTCTCAAGCTTGACTTCCTTATCTCTCAGCGATTGCAGCTTGCATGGAACGTTTCCTAAAGAGATATTTCAGGTACAAACACTGAGGACTCTTGACTTATCCTTCAATGACTTGCTGCAGGTTTCTCTGCCAGATGAGTTAGTATCCGTTGGTAGTCATCTTCAAAGTCTGGTGTTATCCAGCACAAATTCAGGCGCAGGTGGGAGATTACCTGCTTCTATTGGTAACCTTGTGCACTTATCGACATTACTTGTTTATGATTGTAATTTCAGCGGACCACTTCCAAAGTCAATCACAAACCTCACCCAACTTGTTCATCTTGATTTATCAAGTAACGACTTCAACGGAACTCTTCCAGATTTTATAACAAACCTCACCCAACTCGTTTATCTTGATTTATCAAGAAACGACTTCACTGGTCCAATCCCATCTTTTCAAATGTCCAAGAATTTGACCATAATATACCTCTTCGATAATCGCTTCGCGGGTCCAATTCCTCCATCTCTGTTTGCCCTTCCATCACTCGCAAGCATTGGCCTTTCGGACAATCAATTCAGTGGTCAGCTTCTTGAATTTCCAAATGCAACTTCCTCAATGTTGGATACTATTGATTTGAGTCGCAACAAACTTCAAGGTACTATTCCCATGTCAATCTTCAAACTCAGAAATCTTGAATTTCTCGATCTATCTTCCAACAGATTCAATAGTACCGTAGAGCTCGATATGATTCAAGGCCTTTCCAATCTCTATCATCTCGACCTTTCCTATAGTGAATTATCATTATTCGTCAGTACAAGCGGTAATAATGATTCTAATTTCTCTTATTTTCCTCGCTTGGAATTTTTAAACCTTGCTTCTTGCAAACTTGGAGTCTTTCCACATCTGATTAAGAACCTGCCAGAGCTGTCTAGTTTGGACCTTTCAAACAACCAAATTTATGGGGAGATACCTAGTTGGGTTTGGAATGTTGGGAGTAGCAGTTTCACTTCTCTGAATCTTTCACATAATGAACTGGTTGGCATGCAAGAACCATATTCTCTTCGTAGAGTCGGATCCCTTGATCTTAGTTCTAACCAGTTCCAAGGGAAGATTCCCATTCTACCTACGGGTGCTTCCTACATAGATTTGTCTAGCAACAATTTTACATCTTCCATTCCATTTGACATTGGTCTACACCTTAGTAATACTGATTATTTATCCCTCTCAAACAATGGCCTTACTGGAGTTATGCCTGAATCGATATGCAATGCGAGTCTCTTAGACATACTTGAACTGTCCAACAACAATCTGAATGGCAGAATACCGAGGTGTATTCTTGCAATGAATCATACCGTTGGGGTGAATCTTCGAGGGAACAGCTTGACTGGCCCAATTCCCGATGCATTTCCTGTTGATTGCAATTTAAGGATCCTAGATGTCAATGGAAACTCACTGACAGATAGAATTCCGAAATCTCTGGGGAACTGCGGTGCTTTGGAACTTTTGAACCTTGGGAACAATCAAATGGTGGACACTTTTCCATCAGTGTTGAAAAATATATCCACCTTGCGTGTCCTTGATTTGCGATCAAACAAATTCCACGGTCGCATTACATGTCCAGTTGGTGATTGGCCAGTGATTCAAATTGTGAATGTAGCTTCCAACAATTTTAATGGTGAACTACCATTCCAATGCTTAACGAAATGGCATGCAATGATGGCTGTGGAAAATGTTGCTCAATCACCACTTACTGACCCATATCTTGCAACTGAAGCTGGAGAATCTTTAGTAGCGGGTCCGAATGGTACTTATGAATTTAAAGATGCAGTGAAAGTTACCAATAAAGGTCTAGAGATGGAGCTCATAAAGATACCAAAGGGATTCACCTACATTGACTTCTCAAGCAACAACTTCCATGGCAAAATACCAAAGGAGCTAGGACAACTTAGATCTCTCATGGTGCTTAACTTGTCCAATAATGCTCTCAGCGGTCATATCCCATCATCTTTTGGCGACTTGCTGCAACTCGAGTCTTTGGACCTCTCGAGGAACCGTTTGAATGGGGAAATTCCAGCATCACTTTCAAACTTGACTTTCCTTTCATTCCTGAATCTATCATATAATCAATTTGTTGGGAGGATCCCAAAGGGTACTCAAATTCAATCATTTTCGGCAGATTGTTTTCGAGGCAATAAAGGACTGTGGGGGACTCCTTTGACGCCAGATAGCACAAATAATGTGCCTGAAACACCTCATGAAGCCAAGCATTCAAACTCTGGCAGTGAGATCAAATGGGATCTTATAGGTGTTGAAGTCGGATTCATTGTTGGGTTTGGGACTGTGATTGGACCATTAGTGTTTTCCATCAGATGGAGGAAATACTATTTTGATCGTGTTGAGGACATTGCATTTAGTATCTTACCGCAGATTATTTTAAGGAAATGGTTGTCATGGAAGATGGGAATGCGAAAATAATAGGCAGAGGACTCAGTGTTGGTGTCAAAAAGAGCAGTTTGTGTGGAGGATGTAAAAAGGTAAGCAGTCCAAACTTTGTTGTTTTCTGTATTACTTTCCTTTTTATATATATTTATATTGCACGTATGTATGTATTTATCGATGGAAGAGAACTGTTGGCCTCTTCCCCTGTTATTACTAGTAATATTGTAATGAGCTTCAAGTAATACTTAAGTACTGCATGAGAGCTTTATTTTTTTTTCTGTAAGTTCTAGTTCATCAAGTTCATGTGAAAGAAGCTTCTTATTTTATTCAAAAATCCAACCTGTATCTAATTCATAATCTTTAACATCCTTAGTCTTGAAGAGTTGCTTCGAGAATTATTTATTCATAATGCAATATAATTGGGAGAGAAAAGAGGGTACAATCCGGCATTCCTTTTCTTCACCGTTACCAAGTTTCAGTTTTTTGTTTTATTTTTTGAGTTTTAAAAGGATATTACATTTAAAGCTTGTCTACCTTGGTGTATCTAGTTGTTTAGGCTTTGTTATGTCAACAATGCTTAGAGTAAGCAATCAGTTTATCAAATAAAGTGATTATCAAAAAAAAAAAGTTTTATCAAATAAAGTTATTAAATGACATTACAAATAATGTGGCAATTGTTTTATTGGATTCACTAATTTATGTATTTGGATTATATTAATTGGTAAACTATTATCTTTAGTAAACTTATTCTTTTTACTTTTTTGATGAATTTAGTAAACTTAACAAAACTACAAGAATAAAAGTAGAAGAAAAAGAAGAAAACCTAACAAAATCCCCCAAACACCTTTTACTTCGCTCCCAAATTCTGAATTCCAAAAATGGCGGATTTCTCATTCCTCTCAGACATAGACGAATCGACAGTGGAGGAGCTCATTTCCCAAGCACAAGACCTCTGCGTTCTCGAACAAGTCTCCGCCATCAACTGCTCCTCCTTCGTCGATTCTCTACTCCCCGCTGACCTTGAATCCCGCTTTCGCAAGCTCAAAACATTCCCAGAAACCAACTCCAAGCTTAGAGGAAAGACCCAGTTGGATAGCTCTGTTAAAGGTAAAGGAGAAGACTCTGATGGTGTTTCTGACGAAGATCCTGAGGTTTTCTCGCCTACCAAACAGAACCCAGATAAGAAAAGTGATTTAAAGAAGAAATCACAATCTGGGCTTTCTTCACTGCCTCTGGACTCGAAGGATTTGTCAGTGGAGAAGGAGGTTTCGAAAGAAAATACGGATGGAAAAAGGGGTTCAAAAGCGAAATAAAAATGTGGGTCAGTTTCGTCTTCTTCAGATTCTTCTATCTCGTCTCTGGAAAATGCAATTCTTTCGGCTTCCAAACGGAACCCAGAAGAGAACAAGTGTTCTAATCGGAAATCGAAAACCGGGTCATTTTCTTCTCCTTTGGGGTCTTCTAATTCTTTGATGGATTCTTCGCCGTCTCCGCCGAAGAAAGCAGGCTGCTTCTGGTGTTCTCCGAAGAAGAATTCTAGCAGAAAGAGTAAGGAAAATCGTGGTTCAGTCCTCGACTTTGAGTGGAGCAATAGCGATGAGACTTTCTCGGCTTTGGGTACTTTCTCGAGAAAAGAGCAGGAAAAGATTCTTAGAAAAGCAATGAAGGAAGAAGAGAAGATCAGCCGAGAGGCAGAGAAAATTGTCAAGTGGGCTAAACAAACTTCTGCCAGAATCAATGTTTCTGATATTGAAGATGAGCTAAGTGATGATTAAACTACCAAGCTGAGAACTTCTTTTGGTAACTGTGATTATCTTGTAATTTTACTTTTGGAAACAACATAGTATAAGCTTCAAAGTCACTATAATATACTTCTCCATATTTCAATACTGCTTTCATATATATATAGAAAAATTACTGTAGAATGATGTCTGTATTCTGTCAAAGAGAAAAGAAGGATTTTTGTATAAATTCGTTTGTATTGAAATTTTTTTTTTTCCACTTTAAATTTGCTTTCATTAGCATTGAACCTCCATTGCGATTAGTGAGTTTCCGTATTTGATATTTTTCTTTCTTTTTCACCATCTGATTGCAACATCTTACACTTTTTTATTTTCCTCTTTGATTGGTTAATTTTTGCTTCTTTTTTTTTTTTTTTTAATTTTTCTAATTCTAGTCATCATCGCGTCTCTGTGAATCTGATTCAGTGTTTGATAAGTATTCTATCTTTGAATTAAAGCTCAGGAAGTGTATCCATCAATATCGTTAGACGTATGCAAAGTATATTATTATTCACATTAATTGTCTCCAAGTTCATAACATCCACTTTATTTTCAAAGTTCAAGGCAATAACATGAGCTTGCGGATCCATATAGATTATAGGAATCCACACTCCTTTTCAACAAAGTTGATTTTTTGACTTCTCTTATATGTACAACCTTATAACTCATCGTGATTACTGACTTTCTCCGATGAGTTCTTCTTCTTGCAACCCCAATGGCATTTCCAGGAACACCTGGAGTTGAAAAGCCCGAGTCTTTTTGACTGAAGGGATATGATGTTTGTCGTTGAAGCAGACTTAGAGAGCACAATGGCATAACCATCATCCATGTATTCTGTCCCTTCAGGGAATAGCTGCCACAAAAGGCTCCCACCCCCACTCCCTCCTTTCTTTGTTGACTCCAAGAGGCTCTTGTACACTGCGCTGATAAGTGTGTCCCGGAATGATGAATTGTAGCCTGGGTCTTTCGCTGATACTCCGAACTCGGCAAACACAACGGGCATTCCTAGAAATTCCTCAGCATCATTTATGTGAGCTTCAATCCATGATTTGGTAAATTGGAGATGAACATCAGAAATTGATTGAGAGATCCTTCATCCATGAGTTCATGTTCAGTCAGAAATCATCAAACACTTGTTTATTACAATTATGCAGAGAATTCATATAATAATAATGAACATTAAAGGTACACAACATGAGTCCTGGGAATTACTGATTAAGTTATGTAACTACTGACTAAATAAGTTTGATTAAATATATTAATGCAGATTATGAAGCATTGAATATTTGCATTAGCTGCAGAGTATATGATAAATTTACATAATCAAATGACAAAAACACCTACCAAGAGTCTGCATAGATGTGAACAGAAGCAAAATCAACACCAAGAACCTGGTGGTTTCTTATAAAATCAGTTCCAACTCGTTGCGCATATGTGTTTGGATTGAATTGAACTTTTTTAGGTGTTGAGGGACCATAGAATCCTTCCAGTCCAATTTCCAAGAGGTGTTTTGGATCAATGCTCTTCACATAGACAGCCATTTCTTCTATCCAATTCTAGAACACATAATATGAACAGAATCTATTACTTGAGTTATAAGAATATGGCATAATTTTATAAACTTGTATTCAATATCAAAATCATACAAACACTTTCTTAAACAAACCTGAAGTACATCACCAGAGGGGTCTGAGCTGCATCTAGGCTCATTCATCAATTCCCAAGCAAAAATCGTTGGGTCATCCTTGTATGTAATGTTAGTGAACGTATTCACTCTATTAAGCACTGTCTGCAACTCAAAAATATCAAAGGGATCGTAAAGACATTATACTAAATGAACAAAAGAAGGTTAACAATGATTCTTAACAAAGTAGGAACTTGCCTTAACATGAGCTTTGTAGTAACTTTTGAGAGTTGGATGAGAAAAGAAGTCATCATCGGATGTCAAGTTCAAGCCAGCAGCTTTTCCCCATTTGACATATTGTGATTTTCCACCATATGCATCCCAGTTATTGGTTAACGAAAGTATGAGCCTGATCTTATATTTTCTTGCTTCGCTAAGTAAGAAATCCAGAGCCTGTGTAACTCATTATGAAATTGATTACCATTCTATGAATCCTCTCTCACAACCAATTTAACAGTAGTCAGAAAAACATGTAGAAATGCCTCAGACCTTCTTTAGCACCTCAATGTAACTCGCAGGTTTACTTATCATTTTTGGTTCAATATATATATACATAATTAAAAACAAACTATTTTAAAATACAAAGAAAGTGACTAAATCTTTAGCTTCCAACCCTTGTTAAATCTACAAGAAAACTATTTCCATTATGGTTCATAAAAACCACAGAACAACAATAGCATTAGTTACTATTGTTGGATGAAGTTCAAGATCAATGAACACCAACCAAGAAAAGTAACTCAATAATTAACTCAACTCAATAATTAACTAACTTGAAACAGACTAATTAAGTACCTTGAAAATTTCTTCATCATAAACTGAAGGCGATTTTTGAAGAGCACGCCATTGGCCATCATTGAAGGCCCAAGTCCTACAAACTGTGAGACCTATTGAAGACGCCTGTTGAAACAACTCACTGACCTTTCCTTTTGTTGATTGATCAGCAGCAAATACCATCAACCAGTATGTGTTAAAACCATTTACATAGAAAGGTTGATCATCAATCACAAATTGGTTCCCTTTCTTCTGCACCATTTGCCATGCATCATCTTCCACACCCACCTCGTCACTCCTAATAACACAAAATACTAAAAAATAATCAATTATAAATACTGTTTTCTATAATTCACATGAATACGCAATGACATGAATACTTGGCGTGCATATTCTAGCTACGAGAAACAAGTTTATACATAATTTTCTTATATATATATATATAATATATATTTGTACCCTTCATTATTGCTCACTTCCTCCACCATGCTTTCAAATTTCGCAGTTCCACTTTCACCACATACATTAGGACATGAATGGATAGCAAAAATCACAAAAATGGGTATCATCAAAATATGGTAAAGCCCAAGTTTTTTGATGTGGGAATCCATGGTATTGAATTTTCCAGACACATCTGCATATCGATTGCAGTTTGTAGGTATTTATATCCTTTAGAATTCTATAGCTAGTATAAGAGTAGCAAGGAAACAATGGTAGACAAGAAAAGTGTTGAAGTGGGGATCAAGTTTCAAGCTTTGAAGGGAAGACAATAAATTTGGCTACTTAAATTGGCTCTGCCAATAATTTTATGTGCTCTTTCCCTTGGGATCTGATCATTTGTGGAAGACAACAAATATGAAAGGGTAGGAGTAAAGTTGCAGCTTCTATAAATCTAAAGGTACGCCAAAGTGGTCCTACAAATAGTCCTACATATAATGAGGGATGTGGGACATTACAGAAATTATGGAGAGTGAAATGCAAATGAGCAAGATAATATGTTGCAACTCTGGAAAAGTTTTGAAATGCAAGATAAGGAGTATAGCAGAAGCAAATATAGATTACTGGCCATAAATGCATAAAAAATAAATAAATAAACTTAGAAAGAAAGATAGAAATGGTTTATCTACCTGTTTATGGTAGATTGTACTTGCATAATGTTCAGCAGTGATGGATTTCAAACTCAACGGCACCGAGAATGGCACGAATACACAGAGAGAGACGCATAGATAGGAGGAACAAGAAGAAGAAAAAGAAGAAGAAGAAGAGGAGGAGGTGATGAAAGCAGAATCCTACTCTCCACAGCATGCCACGTGTATATAATATTATACTTTTCTTCTTGTGTTTTCATTGTGGGGGACTTGTAGATATCTTTAGTGTATACATATATATATTTTTTTTTTACTGATTATACGAAAATTTCTTGCCCAAAAGAGAAAAATATTCAATCTTTTTTGTCCTGGCAGATTTTTCCAGATAAATTTAGCTTGGCAATGTAATTGTTCATTTGCATATGTAATTTTAGAATGTTGCTTGTTCTGTGCATAAGCAGTATAATAAATACAGCAAAATCGTTGTTGATGGTAAAATTTGTGTCTTGTATGTAAGGTTTGAATTCAATTTGAACCCCAGTTTGATATATAGCAAAAGCTAATTACTTCAAAAGCCAAGAACATTTCAGTCTTCTTTTGCAAATGATTTTAAGTTTAAATTTATAAGAAATATTTAATAAGTTCTGGCTCTGCAACTGTTGTTCTTCATCTTGTTTTCTATACAGCGAGGAAAAATTTTGGGCTGGAGACTTGGATGTTGGCAACAATATAGGGCCTAGCAGTTGCTGAAGGCCCAAAGAATTCTTAGTCAATAGTCATTACCAAACAAAAGAAAAAGGAAAATTGAAAAATATTAATTTGACATCAAATAATAAATTTAAACAGTAGCTAAAAATGATACAAACAGGATATACGATACATTTTGACTTTGTTTGATCGTGTGTATAAATAACTATTATTTATTAAAAAAATGGAAAAAAATTATATTCTTTAATAAATGAATACTCTAAAAATAAACAGTTTTTTGGTGCTGCTCCAATAAAACATTTTGAGATTGTTTTGATATTAAGAACAAGTTTTAGTTTTAGAATCATAAAATGATATTTTAATTATGGTTAAATAGGGAATATGATTCTTTCTTTTTGTCTATAGTTTTGCCGTGTAGGGGTTATAAAAAATATTAACTTTGATGAAAATGAAATTCAATCAGCCAGCCTAAAAAGCAGGCTATACCTTATTGGTTTTTTTTAATTTTTTTTTTTAATATTTGTTGTGAATGCTATACCTTACTAGTTACTAGTTAGTTGCCTAATTAGTTACTTTTTTAAAGCCAAAATTTTTAAAGCCACACGCCTGAGTGGTGATTTGGAGATAGACAATGGCTTTATTACTAATTTACTAGTCATCCAATTTCAATTGTTTGTTTGTTCAAAAATCAAAACTTTTGGCTCTCGGTAAGAAAGCTATGCAGTGGAGCATGACTTAGAGCATCTCCAATATAATATACATTGTTAAAATTAATATATTACATAAAATATATATAGATATTATTTTAAAAAAATATTTTTCAATAGAAATGTTTATAATGAATGTCAAGCTAACATAGCTTTAACATTGTCAAAGTGAATATCTAATTCTAGAGGCTCTGTCAGACATTGTTAAATTTTTAAAAAAATAAATTTTTCTTTAAAAATCTGATTTGCTTAAAAATTAAAAATACTTAATAAAATATATAATTAATTAATAACTATAAATAATTTTTATACACATTACCATTGAAGAACAATTTTTAAATTAATTGTGCATTGATGCCATATAAATTTAGACAATGTCTATTTACATACCACATAATCAGCAATCAACATTCTCCATTGAAGATGCTCTTATTTGTCAATCTTTTAATTATTATTATTATTATTTTTGCTTATACTTTTTATGAAACTCCATTCGAACTTTTTAAATTTCAATTTCAAACAAAATTCAATAGAAGGTAAAAAGAAAAAAAAAATCAATGATGCAGAGGCCTCTCACACTAAATACAGTAAAATCTACCAATGAAAAGCATCCTTAAATTTGTAATATTCACGTTAAAAACAGTAATGATATACACTTCAAAATAATTACCATATGACATCGATTAATATATTAATAGTTAATATATTTATATTATTTAAATTAAATAAATAAATAATTTTTTTAAACAAACTTATTAAACATTACTACATTAATTGATAATTAAATTTGAAGAATATTTTAATTAAATTAATATTATTTCATTAATAATAGTAAACTCTATTAATAAAATGTCCTTAAATTCAAATCTCTTACATTAAAAAGACAACTTAAGAGAAAGAAAGAAAAGTAAGTGAGTCCAGCAACTAAACAACTAATATGTGGGGCACCACACGACAGTTAAGCTGAGCTGCCCAAAACAGAAGGTGGATACGCGTTCATTCAAATTTTTTATTTATTTATATTTTTTTCTTTATTTAACGCGTTTCCCTATCTGTCATCCGATCTTCATCCACTTCACTTCTTCTCTAAATGGCACTAATGTAAATACACTACAACCGCCAAGCCCATATTCGTCATTTAAAAGATCTCGCCGCTCATCGCACTGATTATAATCGTCGTCGTTTCATATAATAAAAGAAAAACAAAGTTAGGCGGCCTTGAAAATAAAGAGTTCTTCAAAGTGAAAAGAAAACTCCAAACAACCACTGCTGTTTTTCTTCTCCTTTTCTCTCTCTCTGCTTTTCTGTTCAACTTTCTCTCTCTTACTCGCCGGGCCGATCTCTCCCGTTCTGACTCCGAGCATAACTCGTTTAGTTCCTTTGAGGTCCGGTTTCAGATACAGTGTCGTTCCGATCTGCTTTCCGTACACCTTATTTTCATCCTCTACCATGGCTTGAAGTCTACTCTTTCTGTTCCCCGGTACTTTGGCAAGCAATCTCTCAGTGTGGTTTTTCTTCCAAGTTTCAATCTTTCGTCTGAATTATTTTTTCAATCTGCAAGCTGCTTTCTTTGAATTCCCTTTTGGATAATCCATTTCCTACATTATTTATTTAATTTATTGTTTGGGATGCTGGAAAAACCCTTTCTTTCTTGGTAATCTATATCTGAGGAATTGAAGCTCGGAGGCTAAAATTTCTTACTTCCAATCTTGATTTTGAGTGAGATAGAGAGATTCAGATCTCGATCCTCTCCAGGATCAGGAATATTTTCTGGAACTGAATTTCTAGAGTATCTTTAGCTGAAATCTGTTAAAAAGCTCGTTTTTTTTTTTTTCTTCCAAGTCCATGAAGAACACCGACAAGTGCAAAGCTGCTAGTGCTCTAATTTTAGCGTTCTTGAGCTTCGCAATCCATGTAGTTTTCGCCGCTAATTACGTGCCGGCCGATGAGCACTTCCTCAACTGTGGTGGACCCAGTGGCGAAATCAACGGCCAGAAATGGACCTCAGATAGCGGGTCGAGCTTTCTGCAGAAATCTGGGAGCTCCACGGCAGCGAAAGCTTCCACGCAAGACCCTTCAGTCACTGAAGTCCCTTATATGACCGCCAGGGTTTTCAGCTCCGAATTCACCTACAGTATTCCGGTGGGTCCCGGCCGGAAGTTCGTTCGCCTCTACTTTTACCCCGTTTCCTACGACAATCGGAACGCCTCCAACGCCATATTCACGGTCACGGCTCAGTCCTATACCCTGCTCAAGAATTTCAGTGCTGCGCAAACTACACAAGCGTTGAACGACGTTTCCCTTGTGAAGGAGTATTCCGTCTATGTAGAAGGTGATAAATTGGATATTACTTTCAAACCAGAATCTAGTATTCCAAATTCGTATGCTTTTGTCAATGGGATTGAAGTTGTGTCAATGCCTGATATTTATAGTGCTACTGATGGAACCACCATGATTGTGGGTCAAAATTCGCCGTTTTATATTGATAACACTACTGCTCTTGAGAATGTGTATCGGTTAAATGTCGGAGGAAATGATATCTCGCCGGCAGGAGATACCGGGATGTTCCGCTCATGGTATGATGACACACCTTATATCTATGGAGCAGCTTCTGGGGTTCCTGAGACAGCTGATCCAAACTTGACAATCAGTTATCCTACTGGTATGCCTACTTATGTTGCACCAGTTGATGTTTATTCCACAGCCAGATCCATGGGGCCGAATGCACGGATCAATTTGAATTACAATTTGACTTGGATTTTTTCCATAGACTCGGGGTTTTCGTACTTGGTTAGGCTCCATTTTTGTGAGGTTGCTGCTAACATAACCGATATCAATCAGAGAGTGTTTAATATCTTCCTCAGTAACCAAACTGCTCAGGAGGGGGCCGATGTTGCTGGGTGGGCAAATCGACATAATGGGGTTCCTGTGTATAAGGATTATGTGGTTTTTGCTCCAACTGGGAGTCCGCAACAGGATATGTGGCTTGCATTGCAACCAAACACTGTTTCAAAGTCGCAGTTTTATGATGCCATTTTAAATGGAGTGGAGATATTCAAGGTCAATGATACAACTGGTAATCTTGGTGGGCTAAATCCTACTCCTCTTCCCGCGCAGGATAGAATTGAACCATCGACACCTTCATCTGGTCATAGCCAACCAAAGAGTCAGAAAGCGATAATTGCTGGGAGTGTAAGTGGTGGAATTGTTTTAGCCCTTGTTCTTGGTTTCCTTGCTATCTTTGTTTCACGGCGCCGCAGGCAAGGGAAAGACTCAAGTGCGAGTGAAGGGCCATCTGGGTGGCTTCCTCTTTCTCTGTATGGAAATTCACACTCTGCAGGTTCTGCCAAGACAAACACAACAGGAAGTTATACATCGTCCCTTCCTTCAAACCTCTGTCGCCATTTCTCCTTTGCTGAGATCAAGGCTGCCACCAACAACTTTGAAGAAGCTCTGCTTCTCGGGGTGGGAGGTTTTGGCAAGGTTTACAAGGGTGAAATTGATAATGGAACAACCAAGGTGGCAATCAAGCGGGGGAATCCACTCTCTGAGCAAGGTGTGCACGAGTTCCAAACTGAGATAGAAATGCTTTCAAAGCTTCGTCATCGCCATCTTGTTTCTCTAATAGGGTATTGTGAAGAAAACTGTGAAATGATCCTTGTTTATGATTACATGGCTTATGGGACATTGCGTGAGCATCTTTACAAGACTCAAAAGCCCCCATTGCCATGGAAGCAAAGGCTTGAGATATCAATTGGAGCTGCTCGTGGTTTACACTATCTCCACACTGGTGCCAAGCACACTATTATCCACCGAGATGTTAAGACTACTAACATTCTTTTGGATGAGAAGTGGGTGGCAAAGGTTTCAGATTTTGGGTTGTCAAAAACAGGTCCTACATTGGATCACACACATGTCAGCACTGTTGTGAAAGGTAGTTTTGGGTACCTGGATCCTGAGTACTTCAGGCGGCAACAACTTACAGATAAATCTGATGTTTACTCATTCGGGGTTGTTCTTTTTGAGGTATTGTGTGCTCGCCCTGCCCTGAACCCGACACTGCCAAAGGAGCAAGTGAGCTTAGCAGAATGGGCTGCACATTGCCACAAGAAAGGCATCCTTGATCAGATCATGGACCCTTACCTGAAGGGGAAGATTGCACCAGAATGTTTCAAGAAGTTTGCGGAGACGGCAATGAAATGTGTGAATGATCAGGGAATTGAAAGACCATCCATGGGAGATGTTCTGTGGAACCTTGAGTTTGCTTTGCAGCTACAAGAGAGTGCAGAGGAGAGTGGCAAGGGCATTGGGGAAATGGACATTGAGGAAGAACCATTCATGCCCTGTAAAGGGAAGAAGGACCCTGACACATCCATGGGTTTCGATGGTAATGTGACAGACTCGAGAAGCAGTGGTATGAGCATGAGCATAGGCGGTCGGAGCCTAGCAAGCGAAGACTCTGATGGGTTGACGCCAAGTGCTGTGTTTTCACAGATCATGAATCCCAAAGGTCGTTAAGATAGCAAATCATTTGCATTTGCCGCCATTGCCAACCCCTAAGGTGATTTGCAATTTACATCTTGTTAAACGAGGGGAAAAAAAATCAAAATTTGTCTTTCCATCATCACTATTCAATTACTTACTATCATTTTTTATTTGAGCATCTGATATGTTTTAATCAAACTTGGTTGTAATTTGTATCTAAATTTGCGCGGAAGACTGTAAAAGTAATATTTTGTACTCATATTGCTTTGGCAGAGAAATGTTACTTTGGCTTCCATATTCATAACCCATGGTAGCTGATACAGTTCATGTTTTCTTAGAACATAGGGGATAGAATTAATCAAAGGTCCTTTATTTTCAGATTCAGGATTGACGAAAAAAGAAAAGGATGACAGAGAAATCCATCAAGTTTTGTATGTGGTGTGCCATTAATTTCTGATCATTGTGGAATATAACATGTGAGTAAGGTCCAAGTTGTGCTGTCATGTAATGCAGGCGAGCCACTTTTAATTCTTTTAGGCAACATTTTGGTTGTTTTCAACTTCTAAGAGATTCTTGAAAGATTTTAATAAGCCAGCAAATATACGTGGGAAGGGGCAAATGGAGAACGAGTTTTTGACTTTTTATTTTTTTATTTTCTTTTGTTTTTTAGAGTTGTTTCGTATGTGAACAGAATTATTGTGACAATTAGAAAAGTGTTGTATGTTTGTCGTCATTAGTGATTGACAGTGAGGCTTTTAATAGACAAAGGATATGGTATAGTCACATTACTCTAATTTGTCATTATTTATTACAAAGTACTTTTGAAGGAGGGAATAATTTCTTAATTATAAAAAATGAAGACCTTTTACCTAACTCTATATAACTTTCTTTGATAAAAAAAATAATAATAATAATTGCTTTTGCTGTGTTGCATACCGATTTATTTCTGGTTAGGATGGATTTGGACCCTCATATTGGCTGTATAAGTTATTAATTCAGAATCATTTATTTGATAGGAATTGTTTCTCAAATGAAGTTTAACATTTTCCCTAATTTCTTTTCCTATTAATAGAACAAAAAATATAACCAAAAGATTTGGTCATGGCAATAGAAATCAAGGCAGCGGTAGTAAAAAACTTGGCTTAATTTTTAGGATGGTCTATTCTGAAAATTGAATTTCATTACAAATTTTGAACCCTTCTGGCTTCAATCTCAACTAAGGAAAGCATATCATGTGAAAGTATCATTACAGTTTGGTTATTTGGATTTTTTTTTAATACTAGTGGTGTTTGGAAGGGTTGAAAGTTAGATGGCAAAGTAGTTTCTAATGGGAAAGAGAGAAAAGAACTAGGAAATGCCATAATCCGAAATGAACCTTCAAGTATGTTGCTGAACCCACTGAGACACGTTCATGGAAACAACTGAAAGGTACTTACAGCTGTTTGGTCCAGCTCCTTAATTTATAACCCTAAAAGATAGCCAAACTTTGTTTTCTTTTCGTTTTCCTGGCAACCAAAAGACAATCAAGATAAAGGCTTTTCGGGGGTCCACACGTGATTCTAAAGACAAGGTCTGTTTCACCACTTGGACTAAGACAAGAAGTACATTAGTGAAGAATATGGCCATTGGCCTCCAGCAGCTTAGAAGTTTGTCCAATCATTAAAAATAAAATCATCACAGAAAGAAAGAGTCAACAACTCCAGGTGGTGGAGAAAAAAAATTAGTACTTCCGGAGTGTTTGATTTTTTGTGTACTTTTTCTATTGTTGTTGAATTTATGACATGTAAAAAAATTTATCATCGAATGTTTTTTTAATGTGGAAAGTATTATACATACCATCAGAAATACCGATTAGTGACTTTTTTTTCCCAAGTGATGTTTCAAAATATATAATGTTTGAAAAATGAAATGTTTGTTGTAGAACTTTATGATCCGTTTTCTTTTATTTCAGCTGGCATCCCATATGAAAAATGTTTAGTTGGATCATAAAATTCATCATTTATAAACGGATAGTAAAAGTCTACTTTCTTCAAGGAAATTTTTTATTTTTTTTGAGTAAATTCTAGAAAAAAGAAGTTGGATATATAACATATATATCTTTTAGAAGCTGTATACGTATATCATATTCACCTTCCCAGGTTTAAGCAATTAATTATTGTCCTTCCAAGGTCAGCTGCAAATAGTTTCCTCCAAAAAAAATTAAAAATTAAAAACAATTCTTTTCCTGCTTTTATTTGCATCCACGCCAGCGACAAATATTAAATGTTAGCCATCATTCTCTTAATGAAGTCATTCCCTTGAAAAAAGGATGAATTTCTTCGAAGCTTAACATACATTCCTCTTCAAATGTTGAATACATGAGCTCATCTCACATTGATATTTGATACCACTAGGAAAAATTAAAAAATTAAAAATTAAAAATAAAAAAGCCACTTTTGAAGTTTGGAAAGTGATGTGACTGAATTTATGCGATTTTATAAGCAACAATACTACTAGAGTTAACAAATTTTATATACCAATCTATAATTTCCAAAATTTATCACTAGGATCTATTTTCAGTCACATGAATGAGTAAATTAAAAGCAAGAAGCGTTTATATTGCACTAATTTCTACTTCACAATATTCTTTTGCCAATTCATCAATATCAATTAGAAGTACATTTCTTAAATAATTCAGTTGCTGAATAGTCGAGCAATATCATCTTGCAAGGACCCCACCAGGTTGTACAGGAGTTTGCAAGTACCTGGGTGGCATAATTATTTCATTTAATTTAAAATCTATTATAAAAAGATATACTCACAAATACATTAATCTGGTAATAAGTGTAAAAATATAGTCCAATAAACAAAGGCAAATTGGGCAATGTGAAAAAACGATATAATATAGGAAAATTACATTCCCTTACAACATACATATCATGAAACTAGTATGCATGCAGCAGATAGGATCGAACATAGTATACTATCATATTAAACCACATGAACCAAATTGTACCAAGTCAAATCTTAGTGCAGGTGAATGAAATTAACCCATATTTTGCTTGGGTAAACTTGATATGCAATTAAAGAACTTTCCAACAAGAAAAAGACGAATAATTTCTCCTTTTGTAGGGATGTGAAAATCCCCCCTATGAGAGTCCAAGTCAATTATTGAAAAGGATCAGGATAACACTGAAAACCACAACCCACAGAACTCCACCACAGAAATCCATTTAAAGATCCAAAAGATTTCTAAAAATGAAAGATTATTACGCAATTATGGATATTTAAATGGCAAGGCCAAGTAACAAACAAATTCACACAAATGCAACTGGAAACTTACAGTGGACAGGGAACATATGATGACCTCTAAATAACTTAGAAATCAGGGAAAAAAAAAAAAGTTATTTCTGATACCGGGAAAATGAATCTACAATAGCAGTTATCTTTTTCTCCAACTCAGGCTTGTTGGCTCCTACAAGCTTGTCAACTTGTCGCCCATCTCGGAGGAAGAAAAAAGTTGGAGTTGCTTTGATATCCCATGAAGTACTGAACTCCTGCACCAATATTTAAATAATTACAATATTGATGAACTCAGTTTATTCTCTAATGCACCTTAGAAAAGTTAATCTGATGGAAAGATCAGTCAGTGAGCTTAAAGTGTTCCTTTCATAAATTACATCAGACTTTTTTCCGCAATAGTTTCCAAATTTGTCTCTAGAATCCATTTTCAAGCATAAAGATCTCACCTCATGAATTGCTTTGTTTATGAATTCAACCTTATTTATGGAAAAATACATTTGGCTGCCTCTTCTCATACTGTCTTTATTTTCAACGTTTTCAGAACAGAAGTCTTTCAAAAATAACAATAACAAACAGAACAATGCCCTGTAACAGGCACGGCCATTAAGCTAAGTCCAAAAAAATATTCTATAAGAAATAACCAGCTAATTCATGAATCGTTCAGTGAAACTCGATCTACAGATTGCACAAATTATTCATTAACACAAAAAATAAAAAATACATAATTTGACTGGTCACAGATACACTAATCAATAAGATTGATGAAGTAGCAATTAATGCAAAAACAGCCAATTGGAAAGTAATAGTCATGTTTTTAATCCTCCAATCTACCAACAAAAGACACATACAATTTGATCTGTTTATCAACCAAAAATTGTTAAACCTTCAGATTTAACAATAAAGCTGCTCTCAGACTATTATGTAGTTTTGGCATCTTAGGGGAACCTCTCGGCAAAGTTATAAGGGTTATTTAAAGCAAGAAGTGTCTAAATTGCACCTCTTTTACTCAATTAAAAATATTATTTTTTCACTTACGGTCAATTCGTCTACATCAACTAGAAGGAACATAAGAGAAGGATGTTTCTCAGATAACTCGCTGAAGAGTGGTGCAATCATCTTGCAAGGACCACACCAGGTAGCACTGAAGTTTGCAACCACCTGTCATACATAGGCAAACTATTAAACAGAAACATCCACAATACGTCAAAATAAGCAGACTGTTAAGGTCAATCTAATGAACAAATTTTTACCAATCAATGCACTAAGCATCACATAACAATTTTAAGGGTCCTTTTATAAGTGTTTTATTGGAACTACAAATATAAAATAATGGCTAAAAGACAGCATGAATGCATCCATCCATAAAATGATCTACCAGAAGATAATAGAACATTTGATTAGCAAATTGGTCAAATTTTATGTAACACAATCCATCTACACCAAATATGGGAATGGTAACCTGTAACAACATGGTCTTATAAATAACAAAGCAAATTGGCTATGCCATTTCATCGATGAGAGGTTCGCCAAAAATGAGGAAAACATCAATCAATTTAAAATTTATACAAATCCTAATCAACATAATGAGCACCAGAGTCAGATTTATAAATGCGATGCTCTTACAACACATATTTATTCTTTTCTTCTTCCTTTTGTTTTTCTTTACAAAAAAATAAAAAGCAAAAAAATAAAAAGCAAAAAAATAAAAAGCAAAAAATAAAAATTATATATATATATGATAAGAAGCTTACAATTTTGCCATCCCTTTTTGCTTCTTCCAGCTTCTGATCCCAACTTTCTTTGGTGGTGATAAGGCTCACTTTCCCACCAGCAAACTCAAAATGATGATCAGAATCCTCTCCATCGGTTAGAGGCTATAAGTATCATTGTCATTACTAGTCAGTCAGATGACTTAAAAAAAGGTAAGAAATCTCTTAATAAACTGTGGGCAAAAAAAATTAAATTTTCTACACTTATTCAGCGTGCTTCCAGTAACCATGAAAGTTTAATTATTGCATAACATTTCCAAAAAGCTTGCAAAAAACTTTTCTTAAATATTAGAGATTACACACCCAAGAAAAAGGAAATATATTTTAAGTTGTTCATTTCCTAAAAATCTTGCAAAAAACTACTTTTAAACCTTGCAAAATTACTTTCGTGACATTTGGACACTTCGAAAGTAATCCGTGAGCTCTCTCTACTAACTTCATAAGCCTGGTTACCTAGAATGGCAATCCAGCCAATGTTATAATCCTGCTATGTTCTACAACCAACAATCAATTACCAGTACATTAACGAGTGGATCAAAAAGCACTGACCTTGGCCACACAAAGTCCCATACTGATATTTAGAAAGCCAAGTAGTGATAGAAGAGAAACCTGAAATTTGCAAAAATTATTAATTTTATCAGATAAACAGAACATGTATGCTGATAGTGTTTACCAGAACATGAGAAAGTAAACACAGATATAATAAAACCAGATCGACCACCTCCAAAAAAAACCCGAATAAAACAAGAAAAGAAATAAAAAATAAATATACAAAAGCTTTTTTTCAAATAGAAAAATGAATATTAGAGAATTTAAAAATTAAAAAAAAACACAAAAACACAAAAACACAAAAACAAAAACAAAAACAAAACAAACAAACAAAGAAAACGCCTCAATTGAGCAATATAAAAGCATTCGGAACACTCCTCCGAAGGTCTAATCAATCAAGCCCCAACGAATAAAAAGTAAAAATGATAATCTAAAATTAAAAATCTAAACTTTGAGACCTCGATTCCATTTCTTCATCCTAAAATTTCTAGCACTAAATCGACAAAATTCAATAAGATTAAGAATTGGCATCGTAAATGTAATAACCCTAAATTACAATCTCATCAAAATTGTACACCAACAATAAACGAACTTACAGAAATACCATTCATGAAAAAAAGTCGCTAAATTTTTACCTTTTAAACTAAAATCTATCGAATTGCGCTAGAAATCAACCATTACAATATTAGGAACTGCAAAACCAAGAATCCGAATCAGATGTACAACTAATGAGAATGAAACGATAACGACGTCGCAGGAAGCAGGTTTTCGGAATAGAAAATTGGAGAAAGAAAAAGACGACGACAACGATAAGAAAGACGGAGGAACAAACCTAACGTTTGGAGGATGGTTATGGTTTGCGAATCACTGTACGTTGTTTCTTAGATCCTCAATTACGTAAGAGCCCTCGGACATTTAATTTAATTCCCTATGGGCTCGTTTGGTACGATTTATTATATTAGACTGTTATAATGTATTGTATAATATAATTTATATATTTAATGTAAAATTATATTAAATTATATATACAATAAAATATTTGATATATTTTTATATTGTATTAAATTTTTTTACTAAAATTAAAAAATTTTAACTTTTATTAAAGCTTTTTAAATTTGTATTTCTAACATTTATTAAAGCTTTTAACTTTTTTAATTTCAATTTTATTTAAATTTTTATTTTTAATATTTATCATTGTTGATTATATTCATTACTGCTACTTTAATATATAAAAAAAATAAAATAAAAAAATATTAGAATTTAAAAGAATACTTACTCACCGTAACAAAGTTTATAATATCAAAAAGTTAACAATATCCACAAAGCTCCTTAATCAAAAGAGCAAGCATATCAAGTTGGTACTCCACATACATTACTATAGTTTTTAATTCATTAGCAATGTCAACATTTGACAAGAGTATTTGCTATCATCTTCAACTGCTCAACAGGCTTGTCAAACATTTAAGACAATAAAATTAATAAAGTATCATCAAAACTGTTAAATTTGTTTTTACCATAAGCAAACATATTCAAAACTGGTGACACCTACGGATGCCCAAGTAAAGCTTACAGAGAAGGATTCATTTTCTACTGTAAGCTAGTCACATTTTCATTCTTTAATCTACATCGAGGCTTTTTTAAACTTCCTATTGAATTCTTACAAGCGTACTTCTCTATTTTTAGAGAATGAATGGAAGGGTAATTTTTGTAACATGATTGAGTGTCTCCTTATAAAAACAGTAGCTTTCATCATGCGTATGCATGGGAAGTTTACAATTTTATTAAGAAATTGTGTAGAAGTAGATTACAAAACTATAACAAAATATTTAATTTTTTAATTTTTAATTTTTGAGCTTTTCTTTTACAAATATTTGATATTTAAGCTATTTTTTATACTAAAAATTTATTATGGTTAAATTTATGCTTTTTTTTTAAATCTAACACATAAACTGTTCACTAAGTAATCCATAAATTTTTTTTTAAATCTAATATATAAATGATTAAAAATATAACATGACAAATAAACATATTAGACTAAAATATAACAAAACAAAATTATTACACTAATATAATAATCCAACTCAAAATTTAAGCTAATATAACAAAACCTACATACCAATAATATTGAACTAATTGTCATATGTTTAGTAAAAAAAAATAGTTGGTTCGATTTAGATCGGTTTGATCGATTTTTAACATTAAAAATTGAATTGACTATCAGATCTGAATTTTCAAAACTGATCTAATTTAATTATACTAAAATAACTAATCCAAATAAATTGGATCGAATTAAATCAGATAGTTTTACCGGTTAATCAATTTTTTTGAACACTTCTGCTAAATAGAAAGCAAATGGAAGTGGACAAGATGCCTAAAGTTTTATTTAAAAAAAAACAACAGCTGGATAAAGTTTTATATTTAAATTGATTGTGAATAAATTATATTTATCTTTATGGAAAAAGTAAAGTTTTACAAGTCGGTAAGCCGTACGCATACATAATTTTACTTTTTTTTTTTGGTTAAAACAAAATTTTACTTTCAAACATAGATCGGTAAGCATATATAATTTTACTTTATAGTCTAATAGTACAAATAGGTTGACCTAGAAAATTAATTTCTCATAAAAGGAAAAAAAAAATTAATGGCCGGCAAATTGTAACTTATATCGATAAAGGAATTGTTCAATATTTTTTTTTCCTATCAAAAAAAGTTAAAAATGCAGAGATTGATGTATCTTGCAATTTTGAGTAAAATTATTATATTTAATTAAGCATAACAGATTAAATTTCGGACTTAAACAATGGAAAAATTCAAACTTGATATTGTTGGCCAAAGAGACCGTCACCAACCCATCTAGCATTTATGGACTGTTCAATATTTTAGCTGTAAGAAATAGGAAAACTTAAACCATATATATTCTTTAAAGTGGATCAATATGCATGAAACAAAATAGTTTATATATAATAAAATACATAAATTTTACATAATTTTATTTAAGTCCAGCTTATAAATACAGCAAAAATATTTCTATATATATTCATAGATACAATCAAATGGTGTTTTAAATATTTGTCTCGATGGATCGCAAAATGCATGCATCACGGCCCTAATAATATTACGAACACTAACAGTAAGGTACAGCTAGAAGATGGCATTATATTAGCATATATAAAAATAAAAAAAGAGTAGAAGACAAAAGAATATCACTGTATGCAGCCGCCCGTACGTGATTAATTATATATCAGCACCACACATGATGTGAAAGTTTACCATCTATCAATATTGTGTTTATTGAATTATACCTTTCATTACTTGATGAACAGTGATGACATTTTTAGGCTATCTTGAATATATGCAGTCTTTGTCGAGCTAGATGAATTCAACCTAATGTCGTACCATTTTTGCTCTTTTTCTTGATTAATCTTTCCTTAATTTGCATATGTTATTTTCTATAGGAATCCTTTTTATAATTTCACTCTTGGTGTTGTGGTAATTTTTTGGCATTTAATCGAGTTTTTTAGATTTGTAATACGGAGAAGAAAACCGCTCAAAAAAGCGCTGATATAGTAGTCAATATTTTTTTTTTATGACAAAGTCATAAATATTTTTTATAATAAATTAAAAATTATTAAAAATAAAAATGAAAAAAGAAAATTATGTTTTGATTGCTTAAGAAAAAAGCATGAAGAATTTGATAAATAGTAGCTTTTTTTTAGTAAAAAATCATCATTGATTGGTTTTGAGAACATAAATACAGGGGCTGTTGAAATTGTGTGGGAAAAAAGAAAAAAAATAATAGAAGTTAGTGAGAGTTGGCAGCAGTCCTAGGGAAATGTGTCAAAACCTAGAGTCTCCAATATTTTTTTCCTCTCTCTATTTAACTTTATCAATGGTCTTGAATTGTAGATAACCCACTTAATGGATAAATGACATGTGGCGGGACCATTATTGGCTTTGTACTTTGCTAAACCATTTGGGCTACCAAATATTTTAAGCTATAATAAACTTAACCCAATCAAATTAAGTGGGTCTTTAAGTGATGAAAATTCTCATAACACTCCGGACTAATTAGTTCTTTTAGGTACTGTTTGTTGTTTATAATCGGATATAGCTAATATGATTGTATCATATTAGATATAAATAGAATTTAATTTTTTAAATTATGTTTTATATTTGGTGCAGTTTCAGATTAGATGATAAAATTTAATATACTATGTTTGGTGCAGTTTCATACTGGACTGGGTTGTATTTTAATTTAATAATATATTTAATAATTTTTAAAATAAAATTATAAAATATATTTTTAATTATTAATTTAAATAAACATGATATATAAAACATATTGTAATATATTTCTAATTATATTACTTGTTGAAATATAATATTATGTCATTTGAAAAATATTAAACATAATTTAATACAAATATGTTCACAACAACATATAAATAACTACTAAAATTAAAAAAATAAAATATGAATTAATCTAATACATATGTGCTAGTATACTCATAACAGCTACTCTAGCTGCACAACTGACAATTAAACCGATAAAATATGAATATCCATTGGAACGCTAGGGCTTGGTTGGAGTGCTAAGGACGATGAGCAGAGGGAAAATCGATTCGAAGGTGGAGCAGCTCGGTTGGAACGCTAGGGACAATGAGCAGTGGGGAAAACCCAGAAGTTATGCTCAGCCAGTTGGAAAGCAAGCTCAGCAGTGTATCCTCTTCTTTCCGATGTGCGGGGGAAGTCCAAATCCTAGTATGGCTTTCTAATCCCATGAGTATCCCCGGGATTAAAAGATAGTGTAAGTGGTTGGACTTGGACTGGAATTTGATAACTAAATTTTTATATCCGGTCATTTCGCACCACCAAACTCTGGATAAGGGAGAGAACCGGATTTCAAAATCTAATCCTCCCCTTATCCGGTCAAACAAACGGTGCCTTAGGCTTATATATATATATATATATATATATATATATATATGTTTTTATCTTCTTAAAGCTATAATAGTCTCCTTTATCCGGTCAAATAAACGGTGCCTTAGGCTTATATATATGTTTTTATCTTCTTAAAGCTATAATAGTCTCGAGGCGTAAATCAAAAACATATACAAAAAAGAAAGAAGCAACAATCAGGAAGAAGAGGAACGAAGGTAGGATAGGCTGAAACATTAACGAAATACATCTCTGAGCTAGGCTTCCTGTGTGTTTGCTAATTATAAGAAATACATACAGAAGGAAGATTTAAATTGACTTTCATGGTTGAATCTCTATGCCTTTCTGACTGTACGTGTATATATATCCAGAGGAAGCTAGAGTTAGAGCTGTGGTTAATTTATTATCCCAATAGTGGATGTGTTTGAATTGTTTTCTACGTACATATATTTACTAGAGAATATTCCACATAAATTAATCCTTCATTAAAATTTACAACAAATTTTAATTCATCAATCCTTTAAGTTTTAACAATTAACACACTTAAAATAACAAAGGGTGCACATGAAATTTTATTTTGAGGCGTGCGGATAAAACAATAAAGGAAAATTAAAAATAATAACTATTTGAAAAATGATAAAATTATATTTAAATCAATATAAAAAATATTATTTGTCACTAAAATAATGAGTCAAATTATACTATTTTAAATTATTACTATTAAATGATTTATTTTTTTTTATTAAAATTTTACTATTAGCAAATAAAATTGAATAAATATTCTAATTAAAATGTAGTACATAAACTGTAGTGATCATAAGTGACAAATAACAAAACCCTATATATGGTGAATACAGAACTATATATATATATATATATATATATTATTAACAAATAAATAATTTTTATTTTTATACATTATGAATAAGAAAGAAACAGCTAAGTTACTTATTTATTCAAACACTATTATCCGGCCGTTGGACAAGTAGGTGTACAAACTCGAAACATCACGAAGCAGCTTCCATGAACTCCTTGTCAGATTCAAGATCACACATAGTCTCATGAGGCAGACACACTTCCAAGTCAACGCTTCCCTCTTCCCTTCCAGAGTGAGCCATTATCTTCCCAGACGTAGCAGTGTTTCTCGCCAACAGAAACGACACCGCTTTTCCCATCCCGAACTCATTCCCAAAGTTATTGAACTTGACCGACCCATTTATCATCAAGCAGTGCGGACCGAGACCCCCACTTCGAGGCTTATAAAACATCGGAGACTCAAGCCAAGCATCGAGCCTCTTCCGCACCGCCTTGTCTCCGTAGTTAACAACTGCCCGGTGCAGCTTCCACGCCGCCTGACCAAGACCCTTCTCCCCCACAACCTCGCCGGCGGTAGCCACTGCGACGGCGACGCCGACCGAGTTCCCGAAGTAGTCTCGTGACAAGGCCGGTTCCAGTCTCGATCTGTTGTCGATAGGAAGCAAGCAAGTCGTGGGCTGTTGAGGCTGTAAACGACGGACACGTGTTATGCATCTCCATACGAGTGCTGATAAGGACTGGAAGGATGAGATTTTGCTAAAACTGTCGCACTCTGAATTGGCCTTTGCTTTGAGCTTCGCTAGTGCTCCCGACGAAAAGCGAAAGGTTCTAGCCCTGAATTTCGGTGCTTCGTTGTTAACCGTTAGATCATGATCATGTTCATGATCATGATGATGGAAAGGGGAGGAAGGAAGCTTTATAAGCGGACCGTGACCGTCAGGAAACCAACGGTCGAGGATGGGTGGGCGTGAGATGGAAATATGACTCTCAGCTGCATGTTGAGCTTGGAAGATCTCAGACCACATATTGAAGAAGTGCCAGAAAGAGTTGGCATCCGCAAGGAAGTGACTCATGCCGCATCCTATGAACACGCCGTCCACCAGCTCGGTCACGTGGACTGTAAGCAAGCTCATTTCGTCTGAACTGTAAGCATCGACCGCCATGTCATCGTCAAAAAAGGATTGCGACATGCTCTCTGACACATCGTCAGTGATGTCGGATACGACAGTGTCGTCCAGCGAACCGTAAATGAATTTTACACCGAGACTGCCGTTGCAGTCTACGTAGAAGGAATAGGAGTCGTCTTGGTTTTTGACGGTTTTAAGTCGGCCTGCCAGAGGGAAGAAATGAAGGAGGGCTAGAGACAAAGAGTGTTTGAGATTATCCAAAAAAGTTTTCATGAAATCGCCAGCTGGCTGGGGAGGTTTGGCAAAGAGAAGGCCTCGTTTGACGGTGAAGCGTGGATGTATGTGTACAAGATCCCAAGGTGTCAAGTAGAAGGGCTGTTTGGATGGATGTGAAATATTAGTAACATCGTGGTTTGGCATTGGTTGGATATGACACTCTGAAATTATGCGAACAGAGGTTGATTTTTTTGCCATTCTCTTTGAATCGATGATGATCAGCTCTGAATTAAAGTGCGTTATTCTCTCGCTCGCCTTGTTTAGTTCTTGGATTCCAAAACCTTCCTTATATATACAAGATTTTCGTACAAAAACTCCAGTTCTCCATAGTTGACATCTTCTTGTTTTTTTCAACCCCCTGATAAAGTCTATTCAAATATTTCACTTTTTCAAAAGAAAAAACGCTCTTTCAATTTTATAATATGTGTTGATGTATAAAACAAGCTCCTCTGCTATTTCCAACAGCAAAAATCTAGTGGTGGATTGTAAAAACAGTATTTATGCATATTTAATTAAACATATGGATTCTGCGCACGTGTTTTTTAATTGTCCAAATTTCTTTAATTAATTTATGGACCCAATTTTAGTGATGTTCACGAATATTTTGTAGTTATAAGTTTTAATTGTTAATTATCATTTTGTTCACTTTGCAATCTATAAATATATATATATAT